>JAQQZR010000008.1:3520994-3538215 GCA_030068235.1 Notoglanidium macrostoma
AAACTCCACACAGAAAGGCACCCTGGGTGACCCGGGGATCGAACCCAGGACCTTCTTGCTGTGAGGCGACAGTGCACTAACCACCACACCACCATGCCGCCACCGGGCAATTCTAAATAACTAATATTGAGGACAATAATGATGTTGTCCCAGGTTACCGAACTGTCCAGCCCTGATGAGAAGACCGAATGAGTAATGTACAGTCAAGCAGAGCAAAAATAAACTGAATGAATCACCTCTCATTCTTTGACATCGTTCCACACAATCTCTGTTGCTGGTTAGAAAAGCACAGTGCAGTCAGCATGGCCGAGTCGTCACGCTCCACTTATTATTTTATTTATTTATTTTTTTCCAGCAGCGTTTTTGTTGATGAGCTGTGTGTGTGGGTCTGAACCTTGAAATCAGCTGAGAGGCACTTCACATTTCACAGCAATCACAGCCACAAGGCAATCATGGTATATAATGATCTGTCATTGTTAGGCAGGGTTAGTGTGTACATCGCCCCCCTGTGGCAGTGAGGAGTATCTGTAAGTGTAACGATTACTAACACCTGCAGCTTCTCTCTCACTACAGCCACATGTAGAGGAAACTCATTTCTCCTCTTATTGTTATTGTCCTTCCTTCCTTCCTTCCTTCTTTATTTCCTCTCTTTCTTTTCTTTTCTTTCTTTCTTTCTTTCTTCATTTTCTTCAACTTTATTTACTTTTCCCTTCCCCCCCTACTTTCTCATTCCCTTCCTATTTATTTCTTCTTTCCTCTTCTTTCTTTCACTCTCCTTTTCCCTTTTCTTTCATTTTTCTTTGTATCCTTTCCTTTCCCCCCTTCTGGCTTTCCTGCTTTCCCGACTTAGCTCTTTTCTTCCTTTCCTTTCTTTCACTTGCCTCTTTTTCTTTCTCATGATTTTCTTCCGGTTTTGCTTTTTCTTCTAGTGTTTCTTCTGATTTTTCTAGTGTGCTGTTTTGATTTGATGCTTTAATTTAGTTTTCATATTTTTGTCAGTTAGACGGGTACAACACCGAAACCTCTAACTGCTGAGAGGCCTTCACATTCATTTCATGAGTTGCTGGCCAGTTTGCAATCTTTTTTTAAATTATTATTATTTTCAATTGTCATTTTTCGTCAGCCTTATCGGTTACGGATCAGACAGGTTGCAACAGCCACTCACAAACTTAACGCGTTCATCATTCTTTTATTGCTCTTCATTTGTATCATTTCAGGTACATGGACATACCTAGCCTGCGCACACTGGCGTATAAATAATTCAACTGCTCAGCTTTTCCTATAAGCATGCGGAGAATAGCAGGTTCTGTGTCCGGAGAAGGAAAAGTGCGAGTTCTCATGAGCACAGGCCGAAGTCTGATCCATGTTCCTTACGCAATACATGGTTGCATGGTCAAAGCACAGTTGCAGGCTCTCCTACATAACATACACACAGTGGCTGCCTTTGTAGCAGAACAACAGCGTGCAGAAGATACCGGAGCTTCTGCTCGGAGGAGATATTTTATTTATAACTGCTGGAAGGAGTGAGGAAAGCTTCACTACAGGTTACAAAAGCACTCTGACTTAAACATTGCCTTCAAGCCATACCGCGCTCCAGCACCACATATGTGCACAAAATAAACTCCCCCCCCCAAATAAAGATTCAACCTGAATCCCTGCCTGTGCGGCGTTTCAACATGGGTTTCCTTTGGGTTTGCTGGTTTCTTCCCAACTTCTAAAAACATGCAGTAGGTGAACTGCCTACGTTAAATTATGGCTCGTGTGAATGTGTGTGTGTGTGTGTGTTTCCGTGTGTGTGTGTGTGTGTGTGTGTGGTATGCTGAGATGGCATCGGATTCACTGCGTATTCCCACCTAATTCCCACCCAGCTTTCCCAGGAAGGGCTCCTGTCAGTCACTTTGTATGCTCATCTATATTAACCTACACGCACATTGCTCTTGATCAAGCTTTCACAGCTAGGGATACATAGAAAACCTTGGCACTTCTCATTTCTTGTTTTTCACAGCGCAGATCTTTTTGTGTACGCATCACCGGCAGCAAATGCATGCGAATGCGATGTTAAAACAGTTACCTTCAAGGATTATTGCTGCTTTCCAGTCGGTACGTTTACCGGTGAGCGAGAAGACACATCCCTCACGAGGCTTTCCATATCACAAACAATAATAATGCAAATTCTCACTGAATATATGTATATTTATGTAGATGTCTGCAATTTGCAAGTGCTTATCGGTATGCTTTAATCAGCTGTGAGTTTTCAAGTTATTATTTTCTCTTTGCATGTTTTATGTGCTTGATTAGGTTAACCCTGCTGCCTTAAAGACTAAACACTAGGAAATCATCATCATCATGCCTATGCGATATTTTATGCAATGTATCACCTAAAGCACAAATTGAAATAAAAAAGAGGTCAGTTATGCAGGAGTGATAGAGACAAGAGCCGTCATATAATCATTATTTGTTCAGTAATTCATCTTGAGTGAAAGCTTTATCCTGGTCATGGTGGATCCAGAGCCTTTCCTGGGAAAATGTGGCGTGATACAGGAATACACACTCTTATTTACACCTAGGGGTCATGTTTTTTGGAGGTGGGAAGAAACTGGAGAACCCTGAGGAAACCCGTCATGGACAGTAAACTAAGCTTTGACAGGACAGGAGATGCTGGAGCCGTGACGCGCCCGCCAAGCTGATCTCATAGTCGTTACGATATAATATTTAAACGAGCTAGAGAAATGGAAAAATAAAGAAATAATCAATAAATAAGCAAATTCAGGTAATTAGTCATTTGCTCCTGTCTTACGTGTCGAATAGGATGTCCGTATGTTCCATGGGCCCATATGGGACTTAATTGCCGAGGCAGCTTGTGTTATTTTCAGTAACAATACCCTGTCCCACCACAAACTCATCAGTGTGATTAATTACACCAGCACACCAACGGAACAGCCGGAACCAAGAAAAGAGGGAAAAGGTTCAAGAACAACCCCCTAACCAGTGTACACAACCTCCGCAAAAATGACCTTGCACTCGGCTAAATCTTAATGTCATGACATGAGAAACAAAAATCAGCAAGCCAAATAGTCAAGCGTGTAAACAAGAGAGCTGGTGTTTGAGGTAATGGAACATCACAGGGTTCTGAACAGAAACACAGAAACCCATATCCATAAATCTAAAGCTCAGAACCAGAAAGACAGACAGAAAGTGCTCTTACGCGGTGCTCAAAGCCTAAGCTCGGTCTTACCATCCATAACCCAGCTCCGTCCTCACCGAAGGTCAAATTTATTCATATTCCACAAAATCTTAATTCCCTTTTAAGGAGAATCCGATTTGCTTCTCATGGATGCTGTCATCGTTCTTTCGGTTCTGTCGAATTATTGATATCTGTCTTAGTGTATAATTTCCATTATTATACATGATAATCATGAACTCACATCTCTTCTAAGCAGGAAATGGCTGAGGGGAATTCTGTTTTGAAGGTGATTATATTTATATATATATATATATATAGACTTCAAGTAGGTGTATGAAAGTCCACTGGTTACTGTGTAGGCAAGAATCAAGGAGTTGAACTGAATGTGATCAAATGGAAGGAGCCTGTGTGTGTGTGTGTGTGTGTGTGTGTGTGTGTGTGTGTGTGTGTGTGTGTGATGGTTTGATGGTTGTAAGAGTCTGAGCTTGTTATCACCTGGGGTGTAGATCCCATGTCCCAATATAATTTTATAAATAGTTACAACTATTAGATTTTTTTGCCAATACCACTTAATATGAAACAATACGACTTGGTTTTATATCATCTTATGACCACCTAGAGTCTAGAGTAGACATACCGTTAGGTAATGATGTAGAGAAAGACTATTGTAAGTATTGTACGAGTCACAGGCAAATCAGCTCGCTAGCTTATTGTAAAAATAAGAATAATTTTTTACACATCGGTTAATAATAATACATCGGTAATATGCCATTTATAATCCTTGCCTTGCATCAATCCAAATTGTTACACCCTTATTACTGATTATACTGGAGTGGTAAAGGCTTTGGGCTTCTGATCAGAAGTTGTAGGTTCGAATCCCAGCATCTCCAAGCTGATGTTGGCTCCTTAAAAAACACCGCATTTCCTTTCGGCATGTTGAGAAAGGCAACCAGAGTGAAATGTAGTAGACAGATTGATAGCAAGCTACGTATTTATATATAGAGATAATGAGAATGGAAAGCATCCAGACTGACATGCTCAGGATCGGAGGTAGCTGAAGAACACTGACACATAAGAGAGAAGGCGAGACGGTGCTAATCTGTAAACGCGTGATCAGTGCGCTCAAGAGAACGACAGCACAATCTTCCCTCTGCCTACTGCTGTGTGACAGGTGCATTATGGGTCGCCGTGGGTGGCGCCATTGAAGACGAGGAGGGCGGAAGAGACTCGATGATGATAGATGACACCTTCTGAAATAACTGACGTCTCCCTCCGTCTTCCTGCTTCTGCCATGCAAATAAACAAACACAGATGGAAAGACCCAAAATGTTTTCCTAAAGCTCTCTATGTCTCCATTAGGAGCAGAAATCTCAGTGTGATGTGATGGTTAATGAAATCCTCGCAACTTCGACCAACCCCCTCAGTAATGCGTAAACCTCAGACTAAGAAATATGCAGAAAGATCTGAGCTTGTGTTGAATAAACTGGAGTACGGTAGTACTCTCATTCTAAACTATATTACACTTCGTATTACTACAACATGGTTAGCACTGTCGCCTCACAGCAAGAAGGTCCTGGGTTCAATCCCCGGGTCACCCAGGGTGTGTGGAGTTTTAGTTCATATATGTCACGTTATAGAGTTACCATTTTGGGGTGGCAACTTAACTTGGGTTACACTTCCCCATCCTTATTTCCCTAACACATCCGAAGTGATTGATTCCTAAAGGAATTCTCTAGTTTTGAACCGACTTTTGCAGCCGAGGATTCCTTTAACTGCAAAAATTAATCCCACAGATTTGTTTTATTCCGGCTAAATTATTTGATCCATAAATCCTCATTAAATGCAAGTGGACTATAAGAACATAATAAGTACAGCTGATGATGAGGAATGGCGTGTGATCTCCACCACTGTATCAGTAAAAATAAATCACGAATGCCCAGCTGTACTTCACAGACCCCTGGAGTGAGTAAGAATCTCTGCATTAGATTATAATATCTATTAACGCCTTAATAATATCTCATTACTACAATCTGGCTTGCTTAAGACTATTATAAATGTATTCCAAGTCCACAGAGCCGCTGCCAGAATCCTGACACACCAGAATGAGAGATCCTGTCACACCACTCTTAAATCCTTTTATCCATTTGTCTTTCAGAACGGATCTCAACACTGTTGTGTTCAGTCTTATGTTTATTGAATCCTTTTTCTTTAGTAAAATAAATACTAGATTTTGTGTTTACGGTGATGAGACTACATATCCCATGAGTCCTGAGGTGACCCGATGGAAAAGTAAAAAGGCAGGATTTCCAGCCTTTCAGGCCCCTCCCCCAACACGGGTCGAGCTGCATGTGCGGTTTGTTCTCTGCCAATAAACGTGAGTTTTGTTATTCTTTTTTCTTTTGTTAGCACGCTTCTGAGGTCACAACAGTAGACATGCTTTACGTCTAACGGTGTGATTACTCAGATCTCATAAAAGCCCCAGACTAACCCTAAGCCTAACCGCTAATACTAAATAACTTCCTTTTATAAACTAAGAAAGTAAAATTTTATTCGTGTAGCGCTTTCTTATCCTCCGTTAATGTACTTCATGATAAATTCAAAGGAAATTCTTCATATGAAATAAAAATAAGATCAACACACAAAGAAAACAAAAACACATGTGAAATAATGCATAATCCTTCATACGACTGATTAAAATATGAAACATATTTTGTTTTTGTTTTTTTACGCTTTTTTGTTTACTACATAATTCAGTGTACGTGTTGCGTCATAGTTTGAGGTATTCCGTATTGTTTTACAATGTAGAAAACAAACAAACAAAAAAAAAGAAAAACCTATGAAAGAGAAGGCGTGTGCAAACTTTTGACTGGTAGTGTAGCTATTTATGGTAGAAATGAAAAGTCAGGGCATCATCTTTTAATAATTGGAACAATACAACAAAAGGAAATAGCCTGGCCCTTTAACGGACAGTCATTTCCTGTAGCATTCTCATGTGTAATGAACAAACCTGGAGATGTAAAAGTTGCAGTGAACTTTGTGTGTACGTATGAGAAAACAAGCCGCGGCCCAGAAATGATTGCAGAGACAAAAGTAGACAAATTAGTTGTTTGTCTTGCCTTAGAGATGAAATATTTATACGTGATTATTCTAATTAGATTTGCATGTTCAAAATAATAATCCGGTTGTCTTAGTGTCATGCGCACTACAGTAAAAGCCCGGTCTCTCATGTCTTCTTAGTTTAGTTTACTTACTATTTTATTTACTTTACTGTAGTTTAAATCCTCATTGGTCTGTTTGCTACTTCTGTACTGCTTTGCACTTCTAACCTTTTGGTTTTCTTTTTCTGACTGTCTGTCCTGTAATCTCTAGCATGTTTTGTCTCAGAGTCCCTCTCTAAATCCCTTCCACTCTCTGTTTTTATCTCCCTGCTTTTTGGCTATTTCTGTTTTCTCTATCTACGCCTCTCTCTCTCTCTCTCTCTCTCTCTCTCTCTCTCTCTCTCTGTCTGTTTGTCTGATCACACTGAGAGAACGTGCCACAAGTCTCTCTGTATTTTACTGTCCTGCTGCCCAATTTACCGGCACACTCTGTGTATCCCTGGAAACCACCTCAGCGTGCAGCGTGTGTGTAACAGTAAATCACAGGCAACTCTGGAAAAATAGATACTGTGCATCACCTAACCTATGGGGCAGCGTCTGTGTGGGGTTTTAATATCATGGTGGCAACCAAATATCTTCACAATGACTGGAAAACACAGACACGTGCACACACACACACACACACACACACACACACACACACACACACACAAACACACACACAGGTTTTGTTTTTACTCTCCTTGTGAGTAATGCTTGTAATTAATCCTAAACCTGCACCTAAACATAATCCTAACCTTAACCGCAGTAATGAAAAGGAAACATTTTGGCTCTTTTGCGTTTCATTATTTTTGTTTACAAAACCCTTAAAACTGCTGTGAGGACCACCCAAGATCCAAAGGTGTCCTAACAAGGATAAAAGCTGACATTTGGTCCTCACAAGGGTGCAAAAACCCATACACACATACACACACACACACACGCACGCACTTCTTTGCCACCTAATGGAACACCATTAAACCTCTTCAGTGCAGTAAGTACAATAAGAATAAAACATTACTAATGTGCTGTGCTATAACTTCAGTCATACTCATCAGAAAACATTAGGGGATTGTGTAATCTGTACATGCACACCAGACGTGCGGCGGAGAAAAGATTTTATAATTGCAGCAATCACAAATGATATCGTAATTCTCGCTTTCTTTTTCTTTCCGTCTCTTTATATTGTATTAATGCAATTATCTTTTTGTTTTTGTTGTTACTCTTTTTTTTACACGTAGACTTTATTTGCTTTCTGAATGAATGAATTCAATTATTCCAAGCTCCCAGAGACCAGGTGCTGAAACATGACCGAAAGATGAGGGAGGGAAAAAAAGAAAGAGAAAAGGACGGAGAGAAAGTGAAAAGAGAAAGAGAGTACAAGCGGTTATGTCTTGGTAGTTCATATTGGAGCAGTTGTTCATACGTAGATAAGACATTATTATCTCTTCATAATATGGAATTGTGTGTGTGTGTGTGTGTGTGTGTGTGTGTGTGACTGCAGTGCTTATTTGCAGACACTGCTATCTTGCTCTCTCTAGCATCGTATCAAAATCATTTTTTACCAGTTTGATTACCTCATATTTAAATAATCATATACATGCCCAGGTGTAATTACTCTGCTATCGCATTCCTCACATTATAGAGTTTATATTTGCCTTCACTTTATTTTGGGATGCTATCTATCTTAATCTGCAGCATGATGAGGATCCACAATCAGAAATCAAAATATCAGTCCCGAACAAGAAAACACTGCATACGATTCAGATAAAAAAGAACAATCAAACAGGCTATATCGTGCAATAAATAGGCAAATGGTTCAAGTCTTTGATACTTTAAGAAACAAGCTATATTGAAAAAGGTGAGGCAGATGTGAGCGGTGAGCTGTGCGCCTCTGTCTGACACATGTCCTCTGGGATACCTTTTGTTAGGAACCACATATTGAAATAGGACTTCTGCTGTCTGTTCTGTGGAGCTTTGGGGAGTCGCTCAAGTGGGACCACATGACAGGTCTTTGAGAATCTGTCCTCTGCCAGTAGTATGACAGTCAAGCATTGGGAAATGCAAAGATCAGTCACGAAGTCTAGTGCAATGTGAGACCGAATCTGCTATGGGACACGGAGTGTTCCCAAAAAACTCACCAGAAACATGGGTGATTGTACTGCGTACATACAGGATAGCAATTAATGAATCAGTGACTTTAAGCAAAAGCCACTCAAGCTTGCTGTGCAGCAATGGGAGTGTGCTTCGGATGTCAGGATGTCAACCACTGGGGTGCAGAAGAGGAAGAACCAAAGCAGGTACCTGGGGCACGTTAGGCAGACTTTGTGACAATGTTGGAGAGCCTGGAGATACATGGAGATAGAATGGGTTCAAGATTTCCCTGGAGAAGCATGAGTAATGGCTATTCAAATATTGTTCGCATAAAACAAGTGTTTGTTAACGAAAGAGAGTTGTGTATATTCCTGTCTAAGCAATGATGCCTGATGGCTAACACCTCTCAGATGCCTTTATTACAGCTGTAAGCCCAAGGGCGTAATTTGGGGAGCTCATATTTGTACTGCATTCTGCAGCAGTGCTGGTGAACAGGGTTGGAATAAGTGGAATAGATTAATATCTCCCCGCAGGTTTCCTTCACGTGCTCCAGTTTCCTTCGACAGCCCAAAGTCATGCAGATTTGTCATTGCCTACAGGCGTGAATATGAGCGTGAACGGTTGTTCGTCTTTGTGTTAGCCCTGCGATCGTTGGACAGCCTGCCCAGGGTGTACCTCACCTCTCGTCTGAAGTCAACTGGGATTGGCCCCAGCTTCTCCATGACCCTTAATGGATAATTGGTATAGATAGTGGATTAATGGATGGATGGATCAATACGTTATCAATATAACAGCAGATATGCCCAAGACAGTTGATAAAAATCATTGATGGTTACTTGGGGTGGACACAGATATAGTATCTGGCTGCTCAGGTAACCATTTGATGAGTCTATATTCAAAAACTGTTCAGGTACTCATTATGTGCTACATCTATGAATTTGGCAATGTGTTGATGCAGAGAGGAGCGTGTGTATTGGGACTGTAAAAAGTCTCAGGAGGCGGTTTTTGCTCTCATTCGCGCTGGAGTGGGCGATAAAATATGAAGCTTGCGGGGCAAAAGAGAGATACATATCCATTAACATCCAATACACTCCTGTTTAAAGTATTAAACTACTATGGACAATCGTTTCCCACAGGTTTGTACACCAACTGATGTAACTGGTGGGACAGCGCGCACTGTTTCAGTATGGCTACAGGCTGGAATACTGAGCTTCCTTGTGTTTGTCTAACACATTCGCTTACGGACAGAAATTTGCACAGGTGTTAAAAATATAAAAATTAGGCAGAAGACACGTGACTAGAAGTTATGCATGTTTACCCTGCTCAGGGCCAGGGCGTCACCCAGCCCACAGGACATCACCAAGCACTCATAGTGTCCCTAACATATTCTTATCAGATGTGATGTATGGAACTGAGGTAACAAATATTAGTATTTATTTTAATCAGATATTTATAATCAATGCTGGGGTGTAGACCCAAATGAAGAATCAGTGATCTGTACAGCCTGGGTAAAGTTGATGAATTGCACAGTCTCAGGCTCAGGAAGGTTGTGTATAGCTTTTTTGTTTCTGCTACTGTAAATGCTTCGGAAAAACCTAGGGTTTTAAGGAGGACTGCATGGTTTATGGAGACTGAGCTTGGACTCTGTTAGGTCTTACTGACAAGAAGAAAGGGAAATGAAAAAAAAAAATCCTCTCCTCGTGTGGAGGTTATTTTCTGTACCAGCCGTACACATAAGTGGACCTCCGTGCATCAGGGATCGTGTTACAGGTAGGGGAAAATAATAGTCAACTCACAATAATAGTAACATAACACTGCAAATTTGAACAGATTTCATAAATCATTGTGCCATTGTGGTTGATAAAGATAAATGATTGATGGTTTTATTAGTGTGTTTCTGCCACAAACCCCCTCAGCACATTGCAAACTTCCAGGCATGACCTGTGCTGCTTGGGCTCTTATTATGAGCTGTATTGTTTTGCTTCTTGCTCCTGTCTTCACCTCTGTTTCTCTGCCTGCCTGAGCTACTACAGAGTAAGATTTAAATATGTACACCTATGTACAATACGTATATTATAGCCAAACAGTCAACAGGTCTGCCATCCGTTCCACGCAATGTTGATGGGTTTATTCGCAGTGCGAAAGTCCAGAAAAATGTACCTTGTTCCGAGAAAAGAGTCACTCTTTCACTGTGTAATATTCACATTCTGTGTGAAAGTGTTCATGACGAACGCAACAGTTCAGAAAAAAAATTTATGGACGTGTGAATTAATCGAATGCAAAAAAATGCCCCGGTGTGTAAAGACCGTTTAGCAACAAGGAAAGTCACAAGGATTACTGACCCCAGCTACTGCTCAGGATGGAGCAGTCAAACAGGCTATTAACTCAAGCAACTCACTAGTAATTATAATTACATTGGTAATAGTGGGTTGTGATTTCCAGCACTTTAACTAAATTTATCATCAACCCTACTATCTATGCTTAACGGACCCCATTTTGACAACCAGTGCTTTAAAGTACTGTAAATTCTCAGAAGTATGTAAAAATCCAGGATGTGTAATTAAGAGACCGGGTTCAGGCACATGTAGTCATCACACTTCTGAAAGGGAGAACTAAAGAAAACCAAAACAAACCTGTGTGACCTCTGTTTTAAAACAGGAGTAAATGAAGCGACTCGTTGTCGCTAATTAATCAACAGATGCACCATGCAGTCCATCACTCCTCCAGTCACCCTACATCCCGGTTTTCCTATTTATGTCATTCTTATCCTTTTTTTTCCCTACCATGCTCATCTGTTCTCTGATAATGCCTCCATCTTTCACTGAGCTTTACAGGATGCAGAGATTTCATTTGTGCAGCTCACATTGCCCTCTTGTATTTAAAAAAGTCCAGATTTGAATTATTAAAGAGCTGTTAATGGCCAGCACTCTCCGTGCCAAGCCGCATTATATTTGTGTTACTTTCCTCTTCTACCGCCTGTAAGTGCACATTAAATATAGATTTTTTTTTTTTTTTACTTCATGATCTGTTGAGCTGTCGTGATTCATGCTTTTATCTTTAACTGAGGGATTGGATATATCTATATACATTTTTCGATATTTTATGAGCAGGAAGAGGAAAAGTGTGCCAAATATTCAGTTTTGGAAGAAAACTTCAGGATTTGTTCACTCTTGCTCTTGCAAAAAAAAAAAAAAAAACATTTTGTGCCAGGTAAGTAAAAAAAAAAAAAAAAAAAAAAAGCAGTTATTATTATTATTATTATTATTATTATTATTATTATTATTATTATTATTATTATAATTATTATCCTTACATGTACGGAAACTGAAATGTACACTTGACTCTGCACTAAAGGCTTGAGTTTGAGCACACTTCATCTGTGAGAAACCATGGGCAGAGTTGTAACACCTGACACCTGAAGCACAGTTGTACCAACTCTACAAAAACGACATATCTTGTTTCAGTGGCATCTCAGATTGTTAAGAGGAACAAAAACTGGTGGCACGGAGAAAAAAAAAAAAAGATTCTCGCCGATATCCGTGTTTGTATACTGTTAAAGAAGTATTGTAATTGATGCAGAACTCATGAACATGTTATTAGCAATAATTGTAACCTAATTCACACTGTAGTAATTATAGTTATTATTATATTAGAATAAATAAATAAATAAATAATAAAATGAAAACAACAACAAAAAAAAAGGATTTATGAGCTCGGCATCATCAAACAATTACAGCGCATTTTTGTTTTTGTTTGTTTAATCGACAACCCGTGATTTATTGTAATTGCTCAATATTCTGAAGCTACTCTCAATGGAGCAATGTACGCGTGATTGTTTTATTCGATTTCTCCTGATGTGCATGTAGGTTTACGGCCTTTTTTGAGTCATGTTACAATCGTGCTGCTTTGCCGGTACAGCTGTAAAGTAACATGGGACTCCTTTCGTTTTCATCGGAAATGTACTCGCTGACATTCTGCGTAAACTTCTTTAAAGTATCACTGAGTAATTTAACTCAAGCTAGAAAAAAAGGTACACTCGTGCCAGCACTCCTCTAGTACTGGACGGCCTGACTCAGACTGGCGTTAGTATGATCTGACTGGATTTAAACTTTAATTTGTTGTTACTAGTGTTCCTGAAACTTTTTTATATACATTTTCTTTCTTTTTCTTTCTTTCTTCTCTTTCCATTGAAATATTTGACCATCTCCTTAAAGACTATAACTGAGAAATCTATAACATCAGTATTAACATTAGACAGCTCTCTCTCTCTCTCTCTCTCTCTCTCTCTCTCTCTGTGTATCTCATTCATGCACCATTCGTATATTCTGCACTCCACTCCATTAATCTCTGAATGAAAAGACTTGGAAAATATGAGCCGCCTCATAAAGACTTCATCATTGCATGGTGTTTCAATGATTTGTCTCCCTGAAAATAGAGAACCATGGAAGGAAACAAGACCTTGTTGGAGTTTAATACTGAACCCATGATGCAGGAGTATAAGTCAGAATTGTCTATTCGTGCTGAGGACTGGGATTACTCAACTCAACACTTCAGCGATAAACTAAAGCAAATATTCTCTTTTCATCAGCTCTAAATGCATCTGTCATGCCTGTAAAAACAGCTTCTCTATGGAAGGAAGCACAGACACGATGTATTAACAAGTTAACGTGTGCGATTACGCTCACTCTCTGGTGTATCCTGGGACAGGATGAATCAATACCGGTTAGGTTTATGTGCATAAATGTTTTAGCTGTCTTATTTCTACAGTTACGTTCTATTTTGTAATGTACTGAATCAAATCTTAAGTGTGTACTTACCAGCAAGAAGAATATGGTCTCATCTGGGCTTTGAAACAAGGCATTAAACAGTTTCAAAGCATCTCTGTTTAATAAATTAGAGATTTTGCCACTCGACCCCCTGCCGCTGGTTCTCGTTATTGAACCTGGCCTGGCTGCTTTTAAAGAGCAGATCTGTCCAGTGACCATACTGAGCTTAAAGATTAAAATCTGCTTTAAAGATAACTTTGTAATAGGCAAAAGCCATTCATTCATTAATTCATTCCTTTATTTTTCCAACACATTCCCTGTTGGGATTTACGGCAGCAGTTTTAGATCGTCACCCTCTTGGCTTCTTTATCCTTGGCCACAGATTGCGGCTCCTCTTTTGGGATCCCTAAATGTTTCCATGCCAAGTGTGAAATCATTTGTGTATCGAGATCTTGTCATAGTATAGGAGCTTCTTTACTTTGGTGAACCTTAAGGCGATAATCACTGATATGTTCCCGGTATGGCTACCTTCTGTGCATCTATATTGCCATGATGGCAGCACACACTGACACAGCAGCCTGGAGCTCCCCACATAGGTGTCTTTCTTTTCTTTATTTTATTTGCACTAATCGGTTTTAAAGGATTCATTCCGCATCCACCTCCCGATTTTCCGGAGGAGCTACTCAGCACACCGGTGGCTGCCTGGATCACCACCCAGACAAAGACGCAGCACAGGTGAAGAAGGGAGATGAAGCAGAAGAGGGGTAAGAACAGTATTCATGCTAGGCTAAAGAATTCTCTGAACAAGCCAACTGTACCCAGCCAGTTTGTCCTGAACGCTCAGTCCGTGGTCAACGAGATAGACGAACTGAGACTGAGGATTTTGTAAGAAGGATGAACAGATGTGCTTCATTTTTTGTAGAAACCTGGCTGAATGCTAGCATCCCCGATTCGGCTACCGAACTTGCCGGCCAGACCGTCTACCAAGAGTACTGGACCGCTGAATGATCTGGGAAGGATTAAGGTGGCGGAGAGTGCATTTACTGTATGTGAGTAATGCTTGGTGAACATCTACAGACATTACAGAATGATGTTGCTCTCCAGGCCTAGAATGTATAATGCTGAAGTGCAGACCTTTCCACTTACCGAGGGAATTCACCGCAGTGTTTCTCACCACTGTTTGCATACCTCCCCAAGCGAACGCTAAGCTAGCACTTGCTAAGCTTCATGATGCCACAGCCGGACTACAGAACTCTCATCCAGATGCTGTGTTTATTTTAGCCAGAGACTTTAACCAAGCCAAGCTCAAAACTGTGCTCCAAAACAGTTTGTTGATTTTTCAACCAGAGGAAATAACATGCTGCATCGCATATACTACAATGTAGCAAATGCATACAGGGCGTCGCCCTACCACCACCTCGGACAGTTTGATTACATCTCTTTGTTACTAATGCCAGCATACAAACCTGGCATTGCCAGGACCAAGGCCACTGAGCAGACCATCAGAATCTGTCCAGAAGAAGCCATGGCCAAACTACAGGACTGTTTTGACAAAACAAACTGGGATTTGTTCGAACAGGAATCCACACATTACAACCACACAGACTTAAATAACTACACCTCTTCTGTTCCAGCATGCATGGACTTAAGCATGGTCAATGTCACCACTGCCAAAAACATCTGCACATTCTACAATCATAAACTGTGGATGAACAGGGAAGTCCAAAATCTGTTAAAATCATGAGAGAAAACTGTTTTTTTGAAAGGTAGAAAAAAACAAAACAAGTGTATCCTTCCCAGAGCAGGGTTACTGGGATCCACCCTAGGAGCCAGGCCAGGGGCTGGTGTCCACCTGTCCACCAGACCACCCACAATATCTGGTCAAGCTAAGCCACAAATGTTGACAGGAACACATCTTGTGGGCTCACCACTCGCAAGACAAAGAGTGGTGTCATGTGTCCGGTGGCAACCATGTGATGCACAGTCTTAGACAGACCAGACCTTTGTAAAATGCAAGCACCAATAACACTACTCATACATTTAAAAATACTCCTTGGTAAAATTGGATTATCTGCACACCAGATTTAAGCAAAAGGTATACAAGGGGAATTCTTATCCTTGTGATCCCACTGCATGTTATTCGTTAATTTATTCATTCAACCTCAGTAACTGCTTTATCCTGGTCAGAACCATGGAGGAGCATATCTCTGGGAGGAATATACCCTGAATGGGGTGCTAGTTCATTTCAGAGTCCCATGCAAATACACATTCTTATCCTCGTTTCAGTCTGTTGCCATGTGGGAGGAACCTAGAGAAATGGCACATGAACACTGGAAGAACATGTGAAACTCCAGACAGATAAGGAACTTTCATAGCACACAGTTCTAGGAACTCACTGAGAGGAAATACTCACCCGTGAGCTCCCCTGAGAACTCCATACCTTCAAGGTACCTGATGAAAAAAAACAACAAAAAAACCCCCACAGATGGACATATGGACAAGACCATTTCATTTAATGAAGATTTTGTCTAAGATCTCGCTTAGATGTGTCAAAATCACGTCGTATTTCCGCCATTACATATAGGCTCTATAAAGCCTGGACTGCACTGTCAGTCCAGTTGCACACATTTTTTCCATTTTTAAGGCTAACCTTAAGAGCTGTTGTTTAAAATTTTAGATAGATTTAAAAAAATGGTGGTTGCGGTTGTGTCACTCATGGTTCCTCTTGTGCAGAGAGAGTACCGACCCTGATGTAGGAGCTAAAAAAGTCCCTCAAAACAGCGTTCTAAAACTAATTGTCGTCAGTTTATGCAGTGTGGACTCACAAAAAAGGGGGTAATCCCTCCAACAGTTCTAAGAACTATGAAAAAGTTCCTCCAGTCTGAAAGCTTGGAAGCTAATCAAAGCACTTGCTGAATGAGTAAGTTAGTGAGGAAGAGTTCTTGATTGATTGGGATAGATAGCGGGTTTGACCTGAAACATCCAACAGCAACAACAGAGCAAAGTGGACATGTCAAAAACACCAAGGTCTTTGTCAGGATGTGTCATGTCAGAGATAAAGAGCGAGAGAGACAGTGAAATGCTTTGTCATATCTTATTTTCGTTGACGTGTTCTTCCAGTCATTCTCACTCTTCCTCTCTCCTTCTCTCTCCTCCCAACACATTTGGCATCCTTCTGTCTGTCTC
Organism: Notoglanidium macrostoma; assembly: GCA_030068235.1. Classification (NCBI taxonomy): domain Eukaryota; kingdom Metazoa; phylum Chordata; class Actinopteri; order Siluriformes; family Auchenoglanididae; genus Notoglanidium; species Notoglanidium macrostoma. The sequence goes on from JAQQZR010000008.1 coordinate 3,537,362, forward strand.
TATAGCCCCCACCATCCATCCTTATTTTCCCCTGCCTTGTTTTGCCTCACAAGGTCAGTCGATCGTTTTTCACCCATTTACTCCTTTTCAACTTCAGTCTCTTTCAATTTTTGTGAAAGCCACTCTGGCCTTCTTCGTCTTCTTCCTCTGTCTCTTAGTAATGCTTTATTAGTGTAATAAGAAAGTAACTCGTCACAAGTCCATTTCAAATACACAGCGACAATGTGATACTATAGTGAGAACTATATTCATTTCAGTGATATTTTATGATTGTTGAAGGGGGTAAGAGATTGAATTTCAGTACCAACAGCCACAGGATACTGTAAATACAGATTCAAAGTTACAAAAGGAGGAGAGAACCAAAATGTCACATAAGATTTATTTACACTAGCAGGCATCGAAAAATAACATTTGAATCAGAAGTTAGCATTTATAGAAGAATAGAGTCCAGCTATTCATATTGACAACTACAAGAGATCCACCTTAAGGAACCACATGACATGAGGTGTGACAGTGGACATGATGGAGTGTAGAGTTGAGCAAAGGAAGGGAGAGCTGGAGATATGGAAGTCCAACCAGACTGCTGCTTTTTAACTCATCTGAAGTGGATTTGCAGTGCATGCTGGGTGCTCATCCAGTAGGAAGTTGCAATAGCCAGACATGAAGAAGTGCAGTCTGACGATCAGCTGGATGTCAATCAATACCCCGAGGTTCCTGGTGAGACGATATTGATGAGGAATTGTTCTTGATATGTCGTGATAGATGACACAGAGCTGATTTGTTCATTGTATTGTTATATGGAATGATGAGCGTGTACAGCTGGGTGTCATATATATATATATCAATAACAGGAG
>JAQQZR010000008.1:3545613-3561610 GCA_030068235.1 Notoglanidium macrostoma
AAAACAGGAGAGGCCATGTAAGTGAATGACTTGACTTGACCTAGAGAGAATAGACGGGGCCAGGCACAAATCCCTGGGGAATTCCTGGTGTTTACTGATATGGCCTGGGCTATGTCCACACTAATACATTTTAGTTTTAACCCACTACATTTATGACTAGAGTCCATATTACTCTACAGCGTGCAGGCGACGGAAGAAGCAGTGTTGATGACCAATATCATAGAGTTTTGGAAACTATGATGCAGACACTCATGTCTGCTTCCTGATTGGGTAACAGTCCTCTTATGTGACTCTTTTCCAGAAGAAAACAAATGCCATCAGCCTCGACTACCAGTGGTGAACGCAGTAAGTGTTGCTGACTACTACTGCCTATATGTACAGGAGGCAAGCTATTATTCGAGGGATGTGCAACTAGGCCACCAACTGCAGATTAGACAATCTGCTTCCTGTTTATATCGGCACGCTGCATGCCTACTGTACATAAATGGTTATCTGTTGTGATTTTCAGGTGTCTTAGTATGGATGTAGATCTTTTCTGATACGAAGTGAAAACGCTCGTCTGGACGAAGAACATAAAGTATTAGTCTGGACGTAGCCTTGGACACCTGCCCTCTTCACATCACTCTGTACCTCCATTAAGAGATAGTATTCAAATGATCGAAGTTGCCTTGCTGGAATTCCACAGTCAGCTTTAGTGGTGTAATGAGAAGGTGTGCATTTCAGACATTATTCATTTTATTCATATTAATCCAGAAGACAACACAGCATGCATGCTGAGCAGCATGCCTTGAAAACTGGCAGCTAATAAAGACTCCAGAGACGGTTGCGTACATTTTCATACATACATTTACATACACTGTGTATTTGCAGCTAGCTCACCAAGGAGGGCTGGAAACCTGATCTTTCACAAAATCTGGGGTGAATTGAAGTGCTCCAAGAATACACTGAACTTCCCCCTTTGATTGATCTTGATTACTGAATATGAATGAACTGCTCAGAATAACACATGTGACAGGTTTGCTATTAAAAAAAAAACCTCTGGTGTAATTAATATATTGTATTTATTCTTCAGTGCTTTCAAAATTGGCTTTATCCTGGTCAGGTTTGTGGTGGATCCAGAGCGTATACTGAGAATACTGGGTGTAGGAAAGGAATATACCCAGGTTGGGCAACAGGTTTCCTTGCAAGAGGACAATAAAGGCTCTTTGAAAACGAACACCTTTTAGAAGCATTTTGGGCCTTTTCAGCCTCAAGAGCAAGATTATCAAAGAGGCTGTTATTTCTGTCATTTCATCTACCATGCCAGCTTCCTGGGAAATAGAGCATTTTTGACCTGCAGGCATTTTGACATTTAATTGCTTCATTTTGATTCATCACAAATGAGTTTTAACCTGAGTATTACAGTAAATGTTACAGAGGAGATGAACTTCAACGATGCTGTACTGCCTCAAGCGTCTAAGAAAATAATAGTCACTTTCTAGGATGTGTATCTTTCATTACATTTTTAACATTGCTGAATTGGCATGAATAATGAAAAGGGTCAAGAAATGAAGTGTTTAAATGTCTCTGCTATGGCATAACTCCTTCAGAAGACCTTTAAAAACTTGATGGAGTCCATCCAAGCCAAACCAGCTGAGTAATATGGTAAATGGAGTACTGGGGTCCACGTACCTGTGCAGGTTTCCTCCGAGTGCTCCGGTTTCCTCCCATAGCTTAAAAAGATGCGGATTACTTCAACTGGCTACTCTAAATTGCCCGTAGGTATGAATATGAGTGTGAACGGTTGTTCGGCTCTCCGTGTTAGCCCTGCGATAGATTGGAACCCTGCTCAGGGTGTACCCTACCTTCCACCTAAAGTCAGCTGGGATTGTCTCCAGCTTCCCCACGACCCTTAAAAGATAAGCGGTGTAGATAATGGATGGATGGATGATGTACTGGGGACACTCGTGCCTTCTGCTGTTTCAACTGTCTCCGCCGTAGTTGCGAGAGATCTGTCGGGATACTTGCAGCTGCACATCAGCATTAGTACACCAGTCCCCAGTTCCTACACACACCCAAACACACTGTATGAAATGCTGGTGGTTTGAAGCTATGACTGTAGTGTTGAGTGTACTGGCTGTGTGATACAGACAGAGATATGAGGAACAGACTGAACTGAGATTCGGCCACATTGAGAATTCGTCCTCAATATTATGGGAATGTTTCTGTGTTTGTGCTGGATTTGTTTGGAATTGTTTGCCAAGGTCAGCAAACAGAAGAAGTACTAGGTCAAAACAACCAATGCTTCTACTATTAATATAAATCCCAGGATGTAGTACTCCATGGCACAGCAGCACCAATAATACTGCTCATGACCGTAAAAATGGAGAACTCATTTCCTGGACTTATCAATAAAACCACACCCGTTTCTTGTCTGTATTAATAACTGTTACAGTATTTTATATTTTCATCTTTTATTAACTTTCAGAAAAAAATACATATTAATTCCAGTCTTTTTGTTATGTTTGCCCATTATACAATTATTTGTATGGATGCCAAAGGACAGCGAGATGTCCTTGAGATACAGGGCGTGAAATAGCGAGATATTAATGCTGACACTGATGCTGACGCAACATGGCAGAAACTTGTCCTGTCTTTGCATTTGCTTTTCTTTGCCTCAGTTGTTACCAATTCTAAAGCAGCTTTTACCTGTTCTTTCACCTATGCATGATATTGAACTCTTCAGCATCTCTGAAATAACGACACATTTGCAGCGTGTCACAGAGTATTAGTCTGGCGTCAGTTGCTCTCCTTTGACACTGGGTGCATATGAATGCTTCATGGTTCATGAATCTCCCAAATCAACCTGCAACTTTTATTCTCCATTTAGACTCCGCAGGGATGCATAAATATTACAGCCGGTGTGTGATAATGTCAACTGATATCACATTTCTTCTCGGTACGGTTGTTTGTGACATACACAATGTTTCGCGCAGCTTTATGATTAGATTCGCAACAGAGGATTAGAGATTAGCAATCCCTCTTCCATCAGCCACCAAATACAAAGCTGTTGAAAATCCAATCTATAGTTAGTGGGTTTGACAGTACACTATTCAAGGGCATGATATTTCACAGGAAATTGAAACGCTGCTTGGTGATTTGCTTTCTATCTTATTAAACTCCAAGCTAGTTACATTATAAGGCAATTGCTTACTCTATCTTACCAGGAAGAGATTTGATGTCCTTAATATCCTGATATATATCGATGCGCAAAGGTTTTTCATATGTAGGTGTATGCAATATTCCATTTTTCCCTGCTTGCGTTTTTCCATTAAAGAATCTCTGGCAACACCATGATCCGAGGGCAGGCAGTGATAGCTCAGTGATTAAGATGTTAGGATGTCAGCCCAATGGAATAAATGTCAGTGGGACCTGTGTTGCATGTGTTTTTGTGATTTTACACAGAAAGCAAACGTTAAATTCTGCGTCAAACCCGGGACATCTGCAGTGGAGACCCTTGAAATGCCTGTTGCACTGAAGCAATGATCTAGACTGCAAAACGTCACGTGGCATACTTGATACACTAGTGTGGACATAGCGCATGTATAGACCTGTCCAGAGATAAAGGGCGATTAATCGGAAATTAAACATCCATAAGTGTATTTGGGTACAGTTTACGTTAACTATCCAATTTACATTCGCAACAGATCCCCGTTATTCTGTTTAGTCAGTTCATATCTAAATCCAGAATGACTGACAGTTGGGCAGGTCTTTTGGGCTCTCCACTTGCAATATTCCCCGATTCGGTGCTCTCATTTTGTCATGGTAAATTTTTTTTTTTTTAGTGTGTTGTGAATGCGAAATGAAATCTATTAATGCGTCCAACTGAACTATCTCTAGATAAATACAGAATATCAAACTGTATTTATTAGGGATGCAAGCGGAATATTTCAACCAAAAATCCTCAGATACAGAAAAAAAAAATAAATTGAGCAGGAAAAAAACCTACATATAAAATTGACCTCCAAATATTGTTCATTATAATTGCGCAGTGATTTAAAACCCTGTTTGCTTTCTGCATCTCACTTGAACCACTATTGTGAATATTTCCCTGCGTGTGCGTTACAGTTCACCGTGGCCCATTTACAAGCGGCACAGGAAATGCGGTTCGCTCTTTCAACTTCATTACACACATCCCACTGGAAAGAAATCGGTCTAACTACGAGAAACAATTACAACTGATATGTTTATACTCATTACACGGGAAGTTTTATTGACCAGAAAGTGCAGAATTAAAAGTAAAAGCGCTTATATAATGTACGGAAAGGTCCTTAACGTTCACGGAGACGAATTCCTAATAGACGTTTGTTAAAAACATGAGGCGTTTTATTCTTATACTTCACGGTTGGTAAAGAATTCTGTTCCACGTGTTAAGTTGCGTAACGTTGAGTCTCCTGCACGCAAATGAGAAGTGAATTTAGAAAGCAAATGAAATGCATTTCATATTTCATGATCATGGCTACGTTTCGGCTTTTTCTCAGAAGAACCCAGGGACATGCTGTCAGTTTATGATACGCGAGTAGATATTTTGTGCTCAACATAGTGCTGATTTTTTTTCTTATTTTTACAACCATGGCTGATTTTTTATAGCTTTTTAGGATCGGATTATAGAGTGCCGAATGTGAGCTGACAACTGAGATTATTATCTGCTCCCTCTTGCTCAGTTTTCATCTAAATTACCAAAGTGTTTCCAAATAGCCTTGTATTGGCTGACACAGGTCGTGTCAGACTATATTCTGTCAAAAGTACAGCTCTTCTGAACATATAATTCTCCAAATTGGGTAAAATAATTTGGTATTGACACGGGGAAGTGAAGGCACGAGTATTGAAGCTGAAGCATGGGAAGCACTGGCAGACTCACAACACCAATCTTCTGGTCAAATGATACCAACTCTGTTTAGTCTTGTCTCACCAAATCATGACATGATCAGTGATAGTGTTATGTCTTTATTTACAGGTCTAACTTAACCAAGCGATTGCTTCATATTAAAGAGCAGTTATGGACTGTTTAAATGAGACTGATTGCCTTTTGCTCAAGAGTAAGCAATTGATGTGTAATGGTGTTTCACTGATCGAGCTCTTGACTAATTGCCAGTTAATTACCAGTTATGAGATTCTGCTGCAGTGTGTTAAATGCTGACACAGAGAGGATAATGAGACTCTTTTTAGGGGTTGGAATTTAGAAACATGAGCTATCGAAGGCACTTGGGTGACGCAGTCATTATCCAGCTAATTTCACCTGTACTTATACAATTGATTTGTTAGCCTAATGCTTAAAACCGAAGGAAACACACAGAGAAGTGCTTCAGATTCACACACAGATATGAAATTACACAACTGCAGGGATGCACTCGTACTGATACTGGTATTGGGTGTCTGCGTGCTGATTTCCAGAATATCACCCTTCAACTGTAAACATTTTATGACAAACGGCATCCCTAAGGTTGAGGTCACGTGACTCTTCTTAATCTACAGCTTTACAATATAGTGCCGTCTCTTTCTGGAGGTGATCTGTAAATGCTTTTGAAAAGGCTTTACAACGCACAAGTTCCCCGTGGCTATCGGTTTAGCGATGCATAGAGCAGCTCCCCGTTTTATCAGGAAATATATCAGCTCAGGGCCCGCGCTCATTAGCATGTCCGTCTCATTCGTTCTCTCTGTCTAGCGAAACACGAGCCAGATTTATATGCCTGTTAGTGGCCTGATTCATATTCACTTCATCTCATTGTACATATTTTGTTCTACCTTTCATTTCCTGCAGTAAAAAAAAAATATATAAACTCCTTCCTGCTGACCTGGTTTCATGGGTGTCACTGCTCATTGGAGGAATTATGTGTACTGTTTATGAGATCGGATTAAACAAATAAACCTTACACATGCATCCAAGGTTTTTAATGAGTGGAGCTGGATACTAATGTGAGCGAGTCTGCGGTTTTCTTAACGAGCGCTCTTTAAATCCTGTCTCTCATTCCCTTTTCTAATTTCTCTCAACCCCTCCGGTACTCAATTTCCATAAGCCTTTTTAATTATTTTTTATTACGCACAAATTTGCTGTTTTTATCCGAATCATTACCTTTTCTTCATTCTTTTCTTACACTTTGTTTCATTCTCATCACCTTTTGTGAATTGAGATGTCAGAGATTTGATAGAGATTTCTACACGTTCATCGTTAGTGGCCAGCGGAGTGCTATCCGTATGCTCTTAGGGTTCATCGGATAATTAAGGGTTCTGCGCGTACCAGAAGTATTCTACTTGGAAAACATTTTCTGATAGGGACATTGAGTGTACTAAGGCTCAGCTGATGGACTGATCTGATGCTGGCTGAACTTCCCCATTGGCTTCCTTATTCCTGACATGATATTTTGTGCTCGGAAGGCACCAAGAACCTGTCTTTTGAGGATCGAGCCTGGGAGATTTTCAGTAGAACAGTTTCAGTAGACAGAAATGCTGTGGTGTGGAGGTACAGACTGACATGTCCTTGTTTAAACGCGACTTGGGTTCAGTTTTGCTGATACATTTCTTGCAGGACAGGCTTACATTAAGGCACGTCATACAAGTCCAGGCTGTAACTAGAGAACCTGTCAGTGCTGCGGTTATAAAAAATTCATTAAAACTTTCTGACCAATCCAATATCAGACATTAGCAGCACTGTGATATATCTGGAATATATCTCCAATGCATTCTTTAAATAGTATGAGCTTTATCACATGCATGAAGCGTCACCCAGATATGAAAGCTGCCGTGATAATACCATAGAGGCGCCTTTACGGCTTCGGATAAAGGATGATCTGTCACTTCTAAGAGAAGGGCATCATTCTTTCCAGTGTGAAGCCTGTTCTCCACCATAACCAATTGATGTAGAAGCCCACCATGATGAATAGATTGACAGCAGGAACGGAGATGAAGAGTGGAACGCGCGAATGAGGCAGGAGGGATGAGATGATGTTTAATATACCAGAGCGAATAGAAAGGAAATAGGCGAACCCTTAAGATATATTGTGAACGCGAATGGCTCCACTTCTATCTCTTTGCCGTTTGTCTTTATTTTTGGGCAGTAATGTCGTCATCAGAGGACCGCAAAAAGTTTATGAAGTTTGTAATGGAGAAAATAACAAACGTATATCAAAAATATAAAAAATATCAAAAAGCTAGGTTAACCAGATAAAGAAAGTGCATAATGTATTCCTAGACTCGTTTTGGAGAATCGAATGATAAACAAAGAATTTTGAGGCAGTATTTTTCGTCTAACGGTTGCAAATTTGTAAGAGTGACATATCTTTACATTTCATTTCATTCAAATGTTACCACATTGCCCCCTTTGTATTAATCTCGTATGGGATTAGTTGTCATTGATCTCAGAACATGCAGGTCACTGCGTTATCTCATTGTCAAGATTGAAGATGCAGAAACGTTTACCGACCGTACTAAAAACTTGTTTGGGGCGTAGTGCATGTCTTATGGACATGGCTATAAACGATCTATTGTTTTAATCTCGCGAGAAGATAAATTCTCTGAATGAAAGACATGAGCACTTGTCATTTCTGTATAGAAGTAAATCAAATGGCTGTACATAAGAGCTCCTCATTACATTGCTGTAAAAGGAAAAGCTTTCCAACCTAGGGTTGCATAGAGCTTCTATTTTTCCCTCAGTGCTTAGAATCTAATTTCCTTTTTGCACTCTTATTACACACAGCATAACAAACTTCAATTAATTTATTTTTAATCACTTTGGCTTCCTGCTCCAGCGCCGCCATAATCCATACAGCTCCAAGCTCGGCTTGTGTCCTTGACTTCACTTCAGTCCATTGAACTCCCTACTTCGGGATAGGAGACTATTTTGATCTTCCGAACGAACATTCGAACATTCCGAATGTAATTTGCTTGAGAAAATGAGCCGTGCTCTCTTAAACAACGGCGCTGTAGACGTATCCTCCGTGGAGATGAGTTTATTCACAGCCTGCTGGTGTATAGCAGCTCAGGAAAGGCTTAACTCGGGTCTTGAAAATAAAACATGAGAATTCTGCATAAAAATAATGTTCATTGCACATGTCTTAAATAATTATGCAAGTTGCATGGTGGACATATAAATAAATATGGTGATGTAGCAATAAACTGTGCAATTCTGCATACATTAATTATCTACTTAGTTCATGATACTGCTTTCAATAAATTAACTTTTTAAAATTGCTGTACAATTACGGAAAAAACAGCAAAAAAAAAAAAAACTTGTAGGAAGAGGAAAGGGAAGTGTTGGGAGAAAAGGCATGTTTTATGTGTTTGCTGAATGTAAAATGGTGCTGCTTCTTTCATACTTTTTCACAGAAAAACATTCGATGGATTGAAGCTTTCAGATCCTACTGTAACTCAACTCAAAGCTTTTAAGGATCTGGAGCACCGAGCGTGTGCCATGACTTTGCTGCTCTTCACAATAGTTTGTGGAAGAAGCCTTTTTAAGCTGCGCAGTGGTACATACAGAACTCCAGGCAAGTGAATTCAGCTTGCTGGTAGTCATTATACAGGTAATGGGCAATGATTTCAGCACAATAGAGCTTGATTGCTCATATTAGATAATAGCTTTGTTCCTTCTTTTCCACCTACCTGGAGCTTTTTAGATGTTTGACTTCTATCATCCACGGGATTTTTTGTCAATGAGGGCGAAGTACTTTGAACGTCATCCTCAGATATTCAGCAAGGTGCTGCTATTGAAGTTAAAACGAGTTACTTCAGAAGAGGCGTACAGCCTTTATTAGTGCTGTCTTTAATGTTTCATGAAGCCATGTTTTTTTATGATACAACCTCTCAATTTTACCAATACCACATTATTGTAGTGTTTCAGCGAAATATTATAAAACATGGGTCTGATTTTGAGTGTATTCGGTGTAGAAACCGACTTTGTTTCAGGGCGCCTGTTACAATTTAAAGAGAAGTGAATGTGAGCAGAGACACGGACAGAAAGCAGGAAATTGTTGTTCGCCTGTAAATGCTCACATATACTCAATGCTGAATATTTATGACTGTTGATGTCATCTGAACACTTCCAACAAACACACACACACACACACACACACACACACACACCGTAACTGTGTAACTTGGTTCATAGATTGTTTAACTCTCCTGCCACGTGTCATTGTGTCCACATAATCAGTCATCAGATGGTACTTTCTCTCAGGTTTTGATTGATCTGAGTCACTTTCATATGTGGTCCTAAATACGATACATATCCGATTCTTGGCTATACTTTATACCTTAGGGTTAAGGTCAGAGTTAGGTCAAGGGTTACGGCTAAGATGAAGTTTATTCTCTGCTAGCGATAGTAATTATTCGCTCTACGGCAGCATTTTTCAGCAGGGTAGCACAAATCCTCAGAACACTGGCAGTGCAACATAACACCAATGGAGAAGAGCTACAGCTGATGAACTGCTGCTGTCCAGCTGACCAAAATTCAATGCATGCATTAGATACTAGCGAGTCCGTTTTGTTGGTTTTAATACCATTAGTCGTCGAAAATATGTGTCTTGTTGTTGGAGACTCGTGCAAAAACGTATCAGTGTGCAGATGCGTACCGTTTTCGGCGGGCAGGTGCATTCTCATTATAGTCAGATACAGGTCACTTGTAATTATGAATGTGAACCGTCAAGATCTGATTTGGATCGAATTGGAATTGAACAATGAGACTTGTAATGTGAAGCCTACGTACGTAGCCTTATATGTCAAAGGAATGTACGCAGTTATACCCTGTAGCAATTTTGTCAAGATTTTCTCTTTTTATATATAAAAATATATAAAATATTTAAGCCAAATGTTTAGTGTTTCAGAGCTAATATCACCTAATCTTTCACCGCAATTCCAAAAAAACCCATATTTAAACTCCTACAGCAGGCTCTCAGGGCTCCACATCCATGGATTTCTGATTCCAGGCTTCTCATTTATGTTTTTGGATTCATTGTTTTTTTTTCCATTCCATTGTTTTCCTCCTGTTTACACATATTACCTGCGTCTAGTTGGTGCCTGATTATATTTTGCAATCATTCGTGCTTTGTGTTTAGTCTCATCTCATGTTCTTATTATGCCTTTGTTTTGCACTTTCTTTGTTCTTTTTGTCTGATCCTGTATTGAACGAGTTGTATTCACTAAAGTCTTAAAGTTTTTCTTACACTCCAACCACGCACATCAGTGCTCCTCTCTAATTTTTTCTAGTGTGCCATGCGGTCACCTAAACAACCACCACGACCTGTATTAATGACGTATTTTCCTGTTATCAGAACACATTAGCGTTTACACCACAGAAGGTATGAAGCCCGGACGCAAGTGGTTTGAGTGAAAGCATCTTGAATGCATCTTGGAGGTTGTATTTAGTGCCATCAGATCGCCCAAGATGCATTTTAACACCAAGTGTAAATCGGTTCTAAGGTCCATCTGCAGAAATCTCAGATCAGTGCCACCTCAGCTGGATTTACTACACCATTGGAGATTGGGAGGAGAGCTAGTGCCGAATGTGACAGGGCTTGCTTTTCGACTGCAGTTGCTCAGGCCATCTTCGTTTTAGTGTATAGTTTGTTTTCCAAATTCAAATAGGATCACTTAAGAACTTTATTTTGTTTTGACATTTCCTGGGTTCCAGAATGAGGCACAATGGAGAGTGTAGCACAAAACAGTGAGTGTAGCACTAGCCCAACTGATTTCAGGAGGCTCCTTTTCATAAAAACTCACACAAGCAGAACAGAATTATGATGTCATCAACTATCAAGTTATTGGCTAGTTCATCATATCTTGGAGTACATCAAGAGGAACCAAGGACTCACCCCTATTTAGTCCAGGTTGTTCTGCTCTGTTTTCTGTTCATCATATCTTGGAGTACATCAAGAGGAACCAAGGACTCACCCCTTGCTAGTCCAGGTTGTTCTGCTCTGTACGCTGTTCTTGTTTGAACTTTATCAAAACTATATCATTGCTGCACCCACCTGCTTGGTAACTCCTATCCACAAGGGCTTTGCCCAAGTGATACAGGAGGCTTCTGAGAGTGATCCAGAATCCTTCTGATAGACCCACCATGAAAGCCCTCCCTATTATTCAGCCCCATCCTATTCCAGCCACATCCTACCAGCCAGAACTACCATTCTAGGATTCTTATATTTAGGAGCCTTCTTTTGCTTAGAAACTCACCCAAGCAGAACAGAAGTGTGATGTTAGCAACCATGAACTCCTAAAGGTCAAGTTATCCTGGGAATATTTGCATCATTAGCTAGCTGGTGTGTACAAGTCATGATCATTTGGAGTACATCAGGAGGGCCCAGCCACTCACTCACCCCTTACCGATCCAGGCTAGCTCTGCCATTTGCGTGCACTCTCCATTATATGTTCTTTTGTGGGCTTTTTTCTGGTTGGTTTTCTCCACTTCACTTCATGCTCACTCCATGGATTCCAGGCATCTTCCTTACTTTCTTATTATCTAGATCTCCTGTTTCTAGCTGGTGCCAAATCATTGCCTGTTTATTTCAGCCTTGTGTTTGGTATCATTGTGTGTTCTTTGTTTGGCATCATCCTTCTTATTTGTTTGTCTGATTATGTGATGATCAAGTTCGTTTTCTTAAGGTCTTCTGTGTATTTGTCGACGCTGTCCTTTTTTTTTACTCGTTTGTTAAAACACTGACCCAGGCATTAATGCCTACATTTATAGCATGTATTTAAAAATCAATACTAACAGGTTAAAGATACGCAACTCCATTAGCAGTGCTCTAATCATTCCGAGGTGGGTGAAAGCAATAAAACGGCAGCAACGAAGAATGTGAATGAGATTAAAGCGATCCGTGATAACTATCATCATGCATTCTGGTGATCTTCCACCTACACAGACATATGGTCAGTGTATAAAGTCTGGGACACTGAGAGCTTATTAAACATCAGAAACAGATCAGTGTTTTCACAGAAGTATCACTAGAATGTTTGGAACGAATGTGAAGGGTGGTTAGTGTTGTTAGTGTGATTATATTGTTCCTGATGGACACACAGACAAAGTAGGAATATCTCTGGCATTGTGTAAGAGATTGGAAATACTCAGACATCTCGGTTATTTATGCTTACAGTTCTCCATTCTCACACGCCTTGTGACAACTGATGCTTTTATGAGAACAAGCCAAACATCCCTCTGCTGCACTGCTACTGGCTGAAGTGCCCTTGAACATAGGCTTGAATTGAATGTAACTCCACCATCGCTGATGATTATTTTCTTGACAGTCACACTGCCATGATCAGGAAATGTATATCTACACTCTAGGGAACTCATATATCCATCCATCCATCCATCCATCCTTCCTTCTGTCATTTCTTCCTGATAGATAGAAGAATACATTGATAGATTCATTATTCTTTTTTTTTTTTTTTTCCTGAGACACGTACTATGTTCACCACAGTTGTAAAGACTGGTTGAGTGACCATAGAGTTCTTATCTACTTGAACCAGGCTGGTAATTCTCCTCTGACCCCCCCTAATCAACAACGTGTTCTGCCTGCCGTACCGCTCCTCATTTTTTGTTGTTGTTGATTTTCCACACCATTCACCCAAAACTTCCCGACTGGGTGAAAATCCCAGGAGATCAGCAGTTTCTGAAATGCTCAAACCAGCCCATCTGGCACCACCAACTGTGCCTGTGCTAATATTTCCTTCAGGAAATGCTAATCTAGCTTTCTTTAATAATGCAAATTAGTGTTATGAATCTGTAAATAAGTGTTGACATTGTGCCGGAGAGTTGAGAATGTATCACAGAGGAGAGTTGCTCGTAGCGTGTCCGCTCCTGTGAGGCTATGTATTAGTCAGGATGCTTTGTTGCACTGCCAGTGGGCTGTTTTTAACCACAACCTGATTTCATTAGAAAGCTATACGAAGCTAGTGAGAGATTTCATTCAGTGTTGTAAGGGAAGGCATGAATATCAACGTTAACCTTCGTAGATTTCCATACAAACCCAGTTGAGTGTTATGAATTTTCTGAAATAAAGCTGAAGAGAATGCTCTCTAGTGTCTGCCTGAGAAGTTCACAAAGAAGACATTGTAAGCTGCTTTGTGACTATCTATTATCTATCAGTGGCTATTGTTGAAAGGGCTATACAAATACAATTGAATAGAATTAAATACTCTAATAGTAGTATGTCAAATTGACAGGACAAGGCATCTAGATCTTTGACCACTTATATCACTGAAGGGTGAGAAATTTCCTGACGTTTAAACACTCGTGTGATTCTCACCCATGGTCTTGTGAGATTGACACGGCATGTCGATCAGTATGTGTGAATTGCTGCGAAATGGATGTGGAAAGATCTTCGGCCGTCATCGTAAGTCAATGTCCAAGCGAGGTGGCGCCACTTGACACACACTGTCTTCCTTGTTCCTCTTTTGATCCAGTTGTCTTCTCTGTTTTTCCACAATTGTTTAATTGTGTTGTCTTTGCACATTGTACTTTCTGGAAGGTTCGTCCTTCCGTCATCATTATGTCTACTTTAATTAGCGTGTGTCTCTCTGCCACACTCAAATGGCTGAAATCTCCAGGTCCAAATAGCATCATCCATAATCCAGATTGTGCCTTTTCCCTTAGAGCAGTGCTTTTCAGCCCTAGCCCTTAATGTTTTCTCGGCTCTAATGCTCTCATTTAACCTCATTAAGAATCTGTCAACTAACTGCTGAGTTGAGAGGTGTGTTAGAGCTGAACGTCATGCTAAAATGTACAGCACACTGATAGAAAGGGCATATTCACCAGATGCATCAACAAATGTTGCATTTTCAGATGAAATTTGCTAAGGCAATAGCATTATTCCTGACTTTGAGCGCATTTGAGGCTAGGTAATTTTCGAACCACGGCCAAGGCGTCACTCAAAGTTCTGAGCAGAGAAGGGAACAGCTAATGAAGCTAAGACATGTAATTGCATATCACTACATATGTATGAGGAACGGATTTGAAAGGGAAAAGAAATGCCGAGGACGGTGACATGTAAGGAGGAGATTTAGAAGAAGCATCAGTTGCTTTTGGATGGCATGGTGAATATGCATGAAAGTATTCACTGATTGCATTTCCAAAAATTTCAAAGATCAAATAATGGCACAACAAGAACATCAAATATTGAAGTTGACGTGCATTTGAAGATGAGGAGGAAATAAACCCAGTAAATCAATAAAGCTCAGTTTGGCTGAGAAACATCCATCACTGCAAATTAACGCCTACCGCACAGCTACTTCTAAGTGTAAAAGTATCTTATAGACATATATTTCTCTTTCTGATGCGTGATTATCTCTCATGTAAATCAATGTATGTACAGTTGCTTTTATATTATGAAGCTTTCTGCAAGGAGATCTTTATTTACCATTTATGCAAGGAGTCTCCATTGTCAGGACTTTGTGGCAGTCAGTAGGTTTTCCACCACTGGAAAGTCTTCAGGTCTTCATGAAGACGTGACAAGCTGCGTGCTTTTTGTCTTATCAACCTCAAGATAGAAAAAAAAGAGAGGCTGGTGAACAGCTGTTACGAGGGAGTGAGCTGTTCTACTGTAAGTGATACTGTTTTGCAGATGTTCCACAACTGGCCTGAGACAAATGAAACACTCCAGGACATGTTATAATGAATTAATAATAACTTCAGGGTGGTAAGAGTCACTCTAGGCAAAACTGACCAACAGGTTAATGACAAAGTGAAAGACAGGAAGAGAGAAAAGTAGAAAGGCACTTATTATTGTTAGATCGTATTGTCAATGTGCTATTGGTTATACATAATTAATGTTTTTTACCTAATTATTAATGAAAAGATGTGGTATTTCATCCATTCAGAAAATGTAAGTGCGATATATAAAGTAGGATATATAGCATGACTGCAATTATGCTAACACGTTTGACCTTAAAGATGCTTTTGGACACCGGGTCTGCTTCCCGCTTTATAAACAATGCTTGATCGTTTCCCCTAAGGACTGTAAAAGCCATCCATCACACCACTGTCTATCTCCTTTCCTTTCTCTTTCCGTATATAAAGAGATCTAAAATTCATTTTAAGTTTAAAGAAGAAAAAGCTCTCTGTACTTCTGCTTCCACCCAGTAACATTATGATCCTCTTCCTAATGAGCTCAGTCTCCCACTCCAATCTGAGAGAAAAGGATTCATATGAACAGCCTTAGCACACGGGGACAGACATTAGGGCCAATATGAAAGTGTCAGCGTTATCTTACAGAGACGTTCTTGCTGAATTAAGGTACTAGGCTCTGGCTTGGTGCATTATTGATGAGTCAAACTGCTTAGATCTTTTTTATGCTTAATACACTTCATCCTTCATTTAATATTCAGCAGAACCCTGGATCAGGACAAACCCTGCGTCTCAGCTTTAAGTTCAGATCTATCAGGGCGACGTATCTGAACACATATGTTATAATGTATTAACACAAAAAAGGGCCGTTGAATGCTCAATTCTGATTGGCCAGAAGATGGTGATTAATTTTCTGAGTGCAACTATATTAATGCATGCGCTTTAATGTTTTCAGTTTTGATCGTACCGACATACAGGGGGATTTTTATGGTAGACAATTAACATTAAAATATGTCTAATTGTTGATAAGGTGAAGTTTTCTACTGTCAGCGCTTTATAGAGGTGTAATCTTACTTTTTTGCATGAGAAAGTCTTCATGAGAGAAAAGTAAGGGAAAATGGTAACAGTGATTTTCTTGTTTTTGTGTATGTTCCACAATCTTAAAGGGGTAGCTACAACTGGATAAAAAGTACAACGTATAGTCTTTATATCTATCCATCCATCCATCCATCCATCATCTATACCACTTTATCTATCTGGGTCGCTGGGAAGCTGGAGCCAATCCCAGCATCTTCGGGCGAGAGGCGGGGTACACCCTGCAGGGCCACTGGGCCAACACAGACAAACAGCCACACACGCTCGCATTCACACCTATGGGCAATTTAGAGTAGCCAGTTGACC
>JAQQZR010000008.1:3568315-3605152 GCA_030068235.1 Notoglanidium macrostoma
GAGGAAACCCACGCATGCACGCGGAGAACATGCAAACTCCACACAGAAAGGCACCCTGGGTGACCCGGGGATCGAACTCAGGACCTTCTTGCTGTGAGACGACAGTGCAAACCATCACACCACCGTGCTGCCTATCTTGCTCTCTCAGCAGTTATTTAGGCTTAATGCATGCTACATTAGCAAGTTCAGTCATATAATAAATACGTACCCATCAGTACCTCTGTGAATAGTAATCCATCACGCTCCTCCACTCCAGTTGTGTGTGTGAGTTATTTTTGTTTTTAGCGCATAGCAGAACACAAGCTAAATGAGTGTGACCTCCTCATCTCTCATTGTTGATGTTGCCTTATCAGTGTGAGCCAACACTGCAGGGATCACACAGTGCTTTGGCATTTCAGTCAACTGGCTGTTTTCCCTATGCTCGTAAATATCCTACAGCACACACACACACACACACACACACACTATACACAAGCATAGCATAGATGGTTTTGACTTTGTAGAGACCAGCCAAATATCCCCACTGTCAAATATTCTTCTCCTTGTGGGGACATTTATTCTCCCTCAATACACACATATCTTGTTTTATTCATCCTACATTATGTTATTGTCAGTCAGTTCATGCCATGTTAAAGATTTTTATCCGTAGATCCGTATATATACCTCTCCACTGGCTTTGACAACCATCTGTTCCATTTACTACGAAGTTTACTTCGGAAGCCAAAAAGAAGAAGCAGCATAACAAAAAGACTAAAAATCCCTGAAATCTATTACTCTGCCCATGGCACATCCCCTCTCTGAAGGAATAAAAACTTGTAGCAAACACTGTGAAAAGCCTATTTAATTATATTAAATTATTTTCCTAATTCCTTTGCCTTGCTCATTTATCTTTTAATGGCCAGAACCGAAACTTGTGAGCTGGAAGCGAGAGGGGCAAAAAAACAAGAAAGGCCGCGGGGGGGGGAAGGGAGGAAAAACAAGTCTGTGGATTCACTTAGCTAAGCCATCCAAGCCTCATTAATGGATAACTGAGGATGTGGGTTACAATAGCACAATAAACC
Organism: Notoglanidium macrostoma; assembly: GCA_030068235.1. Taxonomy (NCBI): domain Eukaryota; kingdom Metazoa; phylum Chordata; class Actinopteri; order Siluriformes; family Auchenoglanididae; genus Notoglanidium; species Notoglanidium macrostoma. The sequence goes on from JAQQZR010000008.1 coordinate 3,569,377, forward strand.
GATTTTTTATTCTTTCTAAAAACAATGACAGTGTTAAATAACATTTAGTCTTATCTATATAAGGTTATTTGCATTTCATAAAGCGGATTCCTTCAGCTTGCTATTATTAATCTGAGTGAACAGGTGCACTATGAGTTGCCATTGTAGTGAATAAAGAAAAGCGCACACCTAGCTTATGTAGAATACCCGTTATAACATAACCAATAAGGATAACGACGTACTAAGGAACCAGGATGTATAATGTATTGATTTATCAGCATTAAAATGTACACAATTAATCAGAAGGCTGCTGCTATTCGCTTTGAGACAGGGAAAAAAATTGCTTTTAAGTTTTTTCAAGCTAAAGAACCACTATTCCTGCTAGAAGGCTATTCAATATGTACACACTGCCATATTGGTGTATGACACACCTGGTCCCAACATTTGACACTCAGCTTAAGTCCATACCTCTGCTCTTGACAGCTATTGCTCCTGTTTCAATATCTCAGTACCCTAGCACCTGCTCACCTGTCCAACACTGTTACATTTCAGTGCAAATTCAGCCGTGTAAATGCTGGCTTGCTGGCATCACTGTTTGTCAGCTTAAGTTACAGAAGGACACAGGAACTTCTCTGCACTTCTCGCCACTTATGTACTCATTCGATTGTATACAAAAAATAACATGTGGCCAAGACTGTGGACACATGACCATCACTGCCATATGAGCTTCTTGGACATTTCATTCTAAAACTTTGGGTATTAATATGGAGTCGCCCTGGCCTTTGCCGTTTTAACAGCCACCACTCTTCAGAGAAGAAGGATTTTGTGCCCAGTTAGTCAAAAAAGCATTAGCGAGGTCAGGCACTGATGTTGGACAAGAAGGCCTGGCCCTGAATTGATGTTCCAATTCATCACAAAAGTGTTCAATGGAATTGAGGTCAGGGCTCTGGGCAGGCCACTAGTCTTCCTTCACAACAAACTCATCAATATCTTTTTGGATCTCGCGCTGTGCGCAGTGTCACTGTCATGGCGGAACAGGAAAATGCCTTCGCCAAACTACTGCCACAAAGTCGGAAGTGTACAATCGTCCGAAATGTTTTTGTACGCTGTAGTACCTTTCATCAAACGTTACTGTCAGCAATATGTATTCTGGTAGGCAGTGTTCTCCTGGCATTCACCAATCCCAGATTCATCTCTCAGACTGCCCGGTAGTGAAGCATGATTCATCACTCTAGAGAATATGTTTCTACTTCTCGAGGGTCCAGTGGCTGTCTGCTTTTCACCACTCCAGCTGATGCACATAGTAATCTTGGCCATAGAAACCAATTTCCTGAAACTCGCACAATTGATGCACAATTCCTGTTCTGATGTTGCTTCCAGAAACAACTCTGAACCCTCTTGGGAGGGATACTGCGGAGGATAGGTGGTTTTTACATGTGGCACGCTTCAGCACTAGGTAGTCCCACTCTGCGAGTTTGCATGGTCTACGTCTTTGTGGCTAACTTCCATTTCAAAATAATAGCGCTTACAGTTGACCACAGATGGAAGCTCTATCAGGGCAAAAATTTCACTGATCTGATTTATGGACAAGGTGGGATCCTATGAAAGTGCCACGTTTAACGTCACCGAGCTCTTCAGCGGAACCCTTGTACTTGCCAGTGTTTGTCCATGGAGATCACATGACTGCTTGATTTTTATGCACTTGTTAGCAATGAGTGTGGCTGAAACACCTGAACCCATTCATTAGGAGGGGTATCCATATATATATTGGGCCATATAGTGCATCACATAAACTTCAATACTTTATCTTATATATGCATTTCATCTTCCTATATCATAAAGGTATGGATGAATATAAACTTCATACTTTCATATGTGCATGCATATGAGGATAGATATTTTCGTAGCCATTTAGCAGCACCGTGATGTGCTTTATCCTTTTTTTTTAATAATAGGTATTTCTTTATTCACAGAAAAGCTGTATAATAAAAGTAGTTTTTGATCAGGCAGTATTTGCATTTTTTTTTCTTTTTCATGCAGCGTTTTTTATTTATTTTACTTAAAAGCGGCTCATGTTTCTTTCTCAATGAAAGCAGTACTAATGTGTGTTGCTTTAATATACTATTAACTGTATGTGTGCAAGTGTGCAAAATATATATACAATGCCACTAAATGTATCTTTTATCTGTTCAGGTCTTCAAAAAGGGTGGCATGGAGGTGTAGTGGTTAGCACTGTCACCTCACACTAAAAAAAGGTCCTGGGTTTGATCCCTAGGTTGACCAGGTTCTGTGCAAGGCTTGTACGTTTTCCCCGTGCCCGTATGGGTTTCCTCCCACAGTCCACAAAGACATGTGGATTACTTTGACTAGCTATCTCTGTTATCTCTGCGATGAGACAGGTTTGGCGACCTGTCTGGGGTGAACCCCGCCTCGTGCCTGAAGTGGGATTAGCTCCAGCTTCCCCGAGATGAAATTGGATAAAGTTCTCCAAATATCCAGATTAAACCTGAAGAGAATGGCTTATAAATCCGTAATGTTCTTGATCCATCATTTATATCTCTTATAAGGTGTCGGACCTGTAGTTTCCCTCTCACTCTCTCTACCGCTCCTACCTCTTATCACTCTGTCTCACTACAACCCCTCCTTCTAGGTGCCTTTGAATCTCCTGCCTTTCTCTTTCCCCACCAATCTTTGACTCCTTATTTTCATCTTGACCCAGGAGCGGACACAGGCAATCTGAGGGGCAGGTTCGAAATATAAAAAAAAAACAGCAAGAGCACCTAGAACTTAATTTTCTTCATTTCGTTATGTTCTTGCACGAAGACATATCGGAGCCTAGAGGGCACTGCATCTCACGTTCTCTACTGGAAGGGCATCCATTAGGGCACTTCATCATGTTTTCTAGCACAAAGGGGAACCCTATAGGGCACTGCATCAAACACTGGAATGGCACCCATTAGGGCACTTTATCATGTTTCCTCACACACAGCGGAAGCCTATAGGCCAGTGCATCACATATTCTGCAATGGAAGGGCACCCTAGAGGGCATTTCATTATGTCTGTTCACATGTAGTGCCATGCTTTCTTATCACATTTTGTTTCCCATTTAAAGGGCATGCATTTGGGGACGTCATTACATTTTATCTACCTGTGTGGCACCTGTGCCTTGACCTGTTAGCGATCTTACGTTATGTGTTCCTTTCTCTTGTACATCCTTTGCTTTGTCTTGTTGATGTATATCAGGTTTTCCTTTTCACTGTCCCTGTCTTTACGTGCAGCTTCTACGTCGTAGTTTACATTTGTATTACATATAGAAGTTTATGCTCTTCAACTCAGCCATAAAGAAGGTTAGTTGAATAAGTGGAAGGAAATGAAAGGAAAAGAAAACAAACGAAATCCATTTGCCTGAGCACAGAGCACAGCCGGATGAGATTAATAAATAGCAGTTGCTGTTGCAAAGGTGTGTGAAGAATACGAATGTACTGAACGATCCCGTGCTATCTGAGGAATTAAACAGTGTCTGGATTAAAACTCTACAAGACCTTCCTCTCTCAAAAGAGGATAAAAAGTGAATGACGGTAGATGGGCCGTGCAATGTTCTGTCAAATCCTCATTATTTTCTCTGGAGCCGGATTCCTACAACAATGTTTCTTTATTAGTTTTGAAAGTTAAATAAAGGAGGGAAGACAGATATTGTCTAAGAAAGCAAATATATCTTTTATCTGTGTACAGTAATGCTTAAATCTTGATAGATCAAATGAAATATATTGCATACAGTACAGTATATATGATACAGCAGGTTATTTTCACCCACAATCATCTAGAGCTTCAGTACAATAGGTACTGAGAGGAGTGTGGGTCAGGAGGTATAGAGTACTCTCTCTCTCTCTCTCTCTCTCTCTCTCTCATCAGGATTTGGGGCTGCTTCTATGTAAAGACTGGTGCATTACATGTCATTGAAAGAAATGTGGATGAAGTGATGTACTGGGACATATTGGAAGAGAATTTAATCTCATCAGCCAAGAAACTGAATCATGGGATGGAAGATGGAGACAAAAACACCAAACGTACAGCCAAAAACTGATCTCCTGACTCAAAGTCCACTGAAAATGTATGGAGGAAATGGATCAAGACTACACCACAATGCGGCACGAAGCTAATTACGTCTTATTGTAGACATAATTGCCGACAACAGCTTTGCAGCAAATTGTGGTGTATGTAGTCATCCTGTAGTGTCTGAAAACTGTCCAGTCTTATCCTTCATTTATGAGGCCGGACAATTCAGAAAGTCTCAGGCGCACGCTTTGTCACTCTACAATAATGTTTGCGCATGAACAAGACAATAGGAAGTGCTACACATTCTCAAATTGTGACGAGGATAATATTTGACAGTACTTTGTGAGAGAGTTTTAAAAACTTAAATGCCTGACTGTATCTTGGTTATTATCCTGATTCCTTGGCATACGGACTTGCCCACTCATCATCTCCTCTGCCTCCTGAGGCATGTACTCAGTTCCTGGATCCATACTGCATGCGAAACATATTGACATGTAAAAATAAATAACTAAAAAAAAACTAAACAAATAGTCTTTTGCCGGCCTGACGGAGCATTCCAGCCAAGACTCTTGCTCAACTGTCAGCTGTTGTTGTTGGAACGCCCATGCGTAGGAGTGGATTATACTGCATGGGTGTATTAGATGGCATTTAGTTCCTGGCAGACTCACTGTGGAGGCTTCATCGCTCTGATTACCTCTACTCATATGAGCTCACATTTCTACTTTAATTCTTCTTAATTTAACTCGCAGCGTGCAGAGTCCCTGGTTCGATCCTGAGCTCGACTTACAATCTGTGTGGAGTTTCACATGTTCGTCTCTGTAGGTTTCTGTGGATTCTCCGTTTTCCTTCAGCCTCCCAAAAGACATGCTGCAAAGTAGATTGGCTTTACTAAATTGCTCCTGTGTGTGCACTAGCGTCCTAGCCAGGGTGTATTCTGTCTTCACACCCAGTGTTCTCAACATGGCAGCCAAGTGGTTGAAGAGGCACTGGGGTAGAGACTTTCGGGTGAACTAAATTTCCACCAACAATTTCAAAATACGATGGAACTATAATCACACAAGAAGCGTCCGTTTTACGTTCACAACTTGCAGCGTGTTTAATATTTGCGGGAGGGTCACCGATACGCACGCCATGAGGCTGAATACAGCAAGTAGCAGCAGTCAGACATATTTTCTGACGTGAAGCAGCATCTGCAAAGACAAACATGGGCATGCATGTGCATCCGGGCGGGACTAAAATGATCAGACGACTGCTGAGTTTGGTGAGAAACAGAAGGTAATTTCGAGGAGGCCTGGGAAAAACTCCAATATGGCCAATCCAAACAGAAATAGAATTTTCCAGTAAAATAGGAAATTGTATATTGAAGCCCATCCAGATAGGGCTTAATTGTCAAAAGGCGAAGTGCAGAGTTATTTTTGTTATATCATTTTGATGGTCCATTTCTAGAGACCTTCCTGAGACACCAAACAACAAACCAAAACAAGACAGTCCACGTCAAGATGTGGATGAACCTGCCAATCATGAATTCTTATAGTTTTCTATAGCTTCTTGTTGTTTCTTGTTTACTAGTACAGGATTCGAGCTCATTTGTTCTTGACCTTTATCTGCCTTGTTAGGATGAGATGTTCGGATTAGTATATCTGTCTGTCTGTTATCTAACCCCTTGTCTAGACATTGACCATGAAACTGCAAAAAAAGAAGGAAAAAATAAAAACCACTTGGATACTGTTGGCAGACTTTGCAATATCAGGTTGTTACCAGGTTTAGTCGCAGATCCTACCACCGTATGATGTAAGAAATGAGTAAATATGATTAGGAAATATCAGTTACTAGTCAGCTAATTAGAAAACCTTCATCCATGCATTTTGAGTTGCTACCTTTAGAATAATATATTACAAGCTAATCGAAAGGTTTCAATCTTGAACAGTTGATATAACAGAGTATATACCTCTATATATGTTTTACTGTGTGTAGTTAAGTCCAACAGGGATTGTATTTACTTTAAAAAGTGAAGAGTCTGCAGCAGCGGTTGTAGAAATCTGTGTGTTCAGAGCAGCCACAAGCTGGAGGGCATGCTTCCTCAAGCAAATCTGGAGAAAAAGAGGCAAAATGTGTTCACTTTACTTTTTCTCTGGTGATCAAACATTCAGTTCCCTCCTGAACAGCCAATGCATTGCCCTCTAGCTGTGAGTGCTTGAGCTCAGCTGCAACCCAGCAGCATGTGGATTTATTTAGCTCGGAGTTTTGCCGCTGAACTCACAGTATTCAGCGATGGTTGTGATGGTGGTGGTGTTCAGGGGGGTTGATGTAGATGATGAACGTGCTTCTGCATGGACACCTTATCATCAATGCTACACCCTTTCAGAGGTAATTACCGCAGCAGGCTTCAAGTCACCCTGCATTAAATTAGAAAGAGGAAAGATTGAGTGGAAAGTCAGGAAGGAAAGTAAAGAACGCTGATTCCAATTCAGATCAAATCAACCCTGATTACGCCAAGTACAAGTACGGAATATGATTATTAATAACAGACAGGAGTAGGTTTTGGTTCAAATCTGAAGGTCAAACGTACAAAAGAGAAATTGTCACTTTATTAAAGATGAAATGGACTAACCGAGCTAAATTAGTCAAAATACCAAAATGGCTCAGTGGTTAGGGCTATGGATTCTACTGAGCAAAAGGTTGTGGGTTTTGTCCCAAGTGGTGCGAATAATAAATGTTCAGAGATCATAGGTTTGAGTCCAAAGCCTTCTAATGCCGCAATGGCATGGATGATGGATGAGTGTCTGTCAAGCGACACTAGCCAAATGTTTGTGTCTGTAAGCTCATGTATGTGGAAGAAGGTCTTGGATCAAGCCCATGCTAGCCTTTGCCCTGCCCGTGGTAGCTAGCATGCAAAGGGGGGAGCTGGAAAATGGTGAGTGAAAATTGGCAAATGATAAAATTAGGAAGAAAATGGGAAAAAGATCATTGTGAGCTGTGAATTCTGGTATCAGGGACAAGACACCCTCCATGGAAAACAACGAACAAGCATTACAGACACTGCAGATAATTCATTTTTACACGCTGTGATTTCAAACACTTCTGTTCAAGACATTTTCTTTTGACCATCAAGGCTTATTTATGGACTTTTCCAGTAGAATGGTAAAGCTGGTAAAGCATTAACGCCACACTGTGTTCTAAAATAACCTATATGTTGTTTCATGAATGAATAAACTTTCGTACAAGTTGAAAAGTCATTTCAATTACAATTTTGTTCTGAAGCAGGACTTATCGTTGAACGTGGCTGCTCATTTGACATGACACGTATATCCTTTACTTTTTTTTTATTACTGTCAACTTGTCCTACTCTGTTACTTGGGACATGTTTCTTATCTCTTGCTGCGTAGACTGCATTTGGCAAGGAAAATGTGTCAAAATCTGACAAGGACTCACAAAATACTATCTATCTCTGGTAATTATTAACAGCCTTTATATTTCTATGGCATCATTTTGTGAATCCTTGAATTGTAGTTGCTAATTGCTCCTGTTGTTTTTCTTTTGGAGTGGGTGTCACTCATGCATTTTTTGTATCATGTCTATCATGCTGTAAACATTGTTCTTTTAAAATACATCGTTAAAATGTGTTTTGTTTTTTGTTTTTTTTCGCACAACTTCAACCTGAACGCAGACTCATCCATCTCCGAATTCGGGTATTGCCTTGAAAAGTGTTTAGTTTTTGTGCGGTTTTAATGAATGTTGAACCATTCGGGACTCCTACTTTTTCTCTCAAACTTTTAAGTCGTAAATAATAGCTGCCGTCTGGGTCTGTGGAGCTTTTGGGTCTTTTATGGAGCTTTAGTTTGCTGGCTCTTCTAGCCAATTGCAACATTCCAGGGTGTTTTATTTTGCCGTCCTTCTGAGCGAGGCCCGAAACGCAGCCAAACCCAGATGCAGCCTTTTCTCTGTGCCAGTTTTTTGTATTATTAATGTGGTGTATACAGATCCAGCTGGGAATGAGACAACGGTCTTGTTGTATCGCTGAAAGAACTAATAAACGAGTAAATAATGAGCTAAATAAGGAAACATTAATCAGTCAACCAGTGAATCAAGCAGTAGAAGCGAGGTTTCTCAGTTTGAATAAATAACCAATAATAAATAGCTAATAACTTTTACATTGATGAAGTTTTGCCATCCCATAGTCTTCTTCCATGTATATAGTAGCTCTAAAGATTCTGGCGTGAGGGGTGGGGGGTAGCTCATATTTGTAGTTTAATTAGGCAGTGAAATATGCACAGAATAGCTTGTTATTGATCATGATGCATCTGTTAAAGATACATTTATGCAACAGGCAGGCCCCTTTTGTTCAAATGGAAATTGCAAAGTTCACCCAGTCCAACCCGAACACACCTGCAAATCAATATTTATCATTAATATGTGATCTTCATTAGCATGAAATATTTATTCGGTTGGTTTCAACTTCAACAACATGATCTATTTTCACTTTGGTTAACAGCTTTCTAAATTACCCACAATGCCATCTGACTAACCTCTGGAAGCAATGGTTGTTGTTCCACCAAAAGAGAGCGGTCATGTACGTGCTTTACATTTTGTAGAATATTATAGATGCATTTAATGTGTTACAGTGGCGTTTTACTATAAAACACACACACACACACACACACACACACACACATTACTTAGTTGACAGCCAACTGGTAGGTTGTGTGTCTACCAGATGGTATATACATGTATCTGTGCTGAAAAAAAAAACCCTTTATTAAGACTGCCTTTTTACTGCCATCACTGGAATGAACCCCCAGAGTCATCCCTCTGTTTATTTTCAGTCAGTTTGGTTTAACCTTTAATCATCTTGTCCTGTATATGGTTATTGATTTTAAAGGACTGCACAGACATATACCACAGACATCTATTGATCTGCTGCAAATTGCTTGTCTTTCTTGCTCTCTCTCTCTCTCTCTCTCTCTCTCTCTCTCTTTTTCTCTCTCTCTCTCAATCGCTCTCTCTCTCGCTCTCTCTGTGTGTCTGATTTCTGGACAGGAACTGAGTCCATGCACATGGTTTTAAATTGGATGACTGTTGTGGCCTCCACGCTTGGGAAAAGCGTTAAAGAGCGTAACAAGCCCAGCAGGTGCTGTCCATGGTGCTGAATTCAATAAAAGCAAGTGGTGTTGATGTCCATTGCGCCAAATTCAACAAAGCACATCAGTGTTTCTGTCCATGGTTCCTGAACCGAATTAAACAGTGGTAGTGTTGCTGTCCATGGTGCTGAACTAATGCTAGATATGTGACACCTTGTAAGGGCACAAAGCTCAATTCTGCTCAACGTTAAATACGTACAGATATGAACTGGTCATTCATTTTGTCCATATTCGTGCACATTTTCTGAAAGCTTACAGATACAGATGAAATGGAGCAGTACCACTGGTAATCGTGGCGCAGTGGAGCCAATGGTTCCAGCGAGATATAAAAATGAAATCAGGAAAATTGCAGAAATTTTTGAGGTGAGGTTTAGTAATAAATTTGGTAAGAAAATGTAAACAACTATATAGTGTTATCTAGCACAGGTATAAACAAACAGTTGTTCCAGAACGGCTTGGAGGAAATTGGACAGCAATTAAAGATGAGTTGGACGATAGAAACTTTTGACTCTGAGCTGCCCTCTAGTGGACGTGTTGCTTAACATCCATGCCAATGTAAAGGACACATGGAAGTATGTGGGCGGTGGCAGGTACATAACTTGAAATAGACTTATTTATTTTTGTACATAAAGGGATCATAAATGAGCCTTAAGGGTGATCTGTAAGTTGTAAGAACATCATTTCCAGCCATACATTCAACAGTTGAATGGAAACCTCCACAAAATCATGTCTTTTGTTTCCTGTTTGATAGGATGTAAAGCACATAAAAACAAACATTCAGTGAAAAGTTTGGACTGGAATCGCAGGACAGCAGAAGATAGCAACTTAGAAACAAGCTATCCAGTGGACAGTAGTGACATCAATGAGCGATAATGTCAATGTTGATGATTTCACTCAAAACAGTGATTCGTATGGTCAGTGTTATAGATTTAACCAAGTACTGTGTCTGTATATTAACTGATCTAAAGCCAATACTTCTATAAACTCAGCTACACGTAGAGGAGGGAGGCTTTACGCTGTTCACACCGTGAGCAGCCATGTGGATTTGATGTCACTCTGTAAATGGGGAAGGAACTGGTAGGTAAGAAGAGCTAGAGCATTTACAGCAGAAATAATAGACCAGCGGTGTTTCTTTCCAGGGAGCTGGAAATAAAAACCCCAGAAATAACATTGAGGCTTACTGTCCACTTAATAATAATGCATGGGACGAACATACGACACTCTGCACAAACAGGAACCATAGCTCAGGATGTTGTTTTTTTGTTTTTTTTTGTGATGCAGAGTCCAGAACACAACACGGCATATAATTTTGAAATGTAACAAATTTTACTGATAAAATAATGTTATTTCCAATCCGCGTAATTAGTGTGGAGTGGTTGGGTGAGCACAGTTTACAGTTTTTAATGAAGTGAAAGCCTCAAAATGTAAGAGGATGTGAGCAGAGCACATAATCTCTTCATTCTCCCACCTCAATTAGCGCTTGTTAGTTCTTATGCATTAAGAAGCCCTGGAATTTGCTTTCCTGCTGTGATTACCCTCTCTCTGTTGCTGCTTATGGCCTCTCTTCTTTTCTTTCCTTTTCACTGCATGTTTGTCCTTTGCTTCGTTGATAGCAGCTTTATCAAGTGTAATTGTCGGCCTATTGAAATTTTATTCGTACACTGTCATTTCGATTTTATTACTTCAAGTCTTTATCAACTTAGCTTCTCTTCCCTTTTTGTTTAAGGTAATCTAGGGTGTTAAGAATTAATCATTAAGGATGAGGTCCTAGAAACGAGCCATTAATCATATTAAAAAACAAACTACAAAAATAAAATGTTTTAATGTTTACTAAAGCTGTCTAATCTTTTAAAATGTTGTACATGCTTTTAAAATGCTTTATTTGAAGCCCTGAAAGCATAAAGCATATATGAGCACATCTTCCCTCTTGAGGTCTCATTATTATTATTATTATTATTATTATTATTATTATTATTATTATTTAGACACAAGAATGGAAGAAATAATGCAATAAAATGTTACTACGACCAGAACGCTGCGTAGTTTTTAGTATTTTAAACATCGTCTCTAGATCTTACATGTCCAGTCGTGTCCTTTCTCTCTCTCTCTCGCTCTCTCTCTCTCGCTCTCTCTCATCTGTCACACCCTTTATCCGTCCTTACACACATCTCACCATGTTGCCTTGCTCTGGGCCAGAGATGTACTGTGGAACTACTGAAGCCAGAGGTTTTACAGTATATGTAACATACATTCAGGCGAAGTGAAATATGAGGGCGGTTTGACCTTCATGCTTCCTGTACTTTGGCGTTGCTTTATTAGATAGTCATTTTCTACGCTCTCTTATTCTGCATACTTTGCAGATTTCACACTAGTGCATATGTGACAGTGTTCTATTCTATTAAAAACACATGAAGTAGAAAAGCCAGGCTTCGGGATGCCGTGTGTATCCTCAGCACTTTCTACTGGACTGGATTGTGTTTCACTAATGCTCTTTGTCGTCTTCTCTACTGAGTAATATCATTAGTTTTACACCTGTTTGCACTCTCCATCAACAAACTAAGACGGTAGAACGTTTTGAATAGATATACACTCTCTCGATGAAGTTTTCTTTCTGATTTACAAAGTCTCCTTCAGTGCACTATGGACAGAGTCTCGTTACTTGCTAAGGTAGGTATGCTAATTAATTCTCTGGCACAATAACTGGATAATAAATGTCGCGTCATATCAAGATGGAGGAGTTGGCTACATTAAGCCCAGTCAAGTCAAATATCATTATGTAAGGAATAAAATATGATCAGGTGTTCTGTAATAGGAAACTAATCAGTGACAGGCTGATGTGATGTGGGTGGACATGAAGCAGTGTTACTACCCAAAAGTTCTCCTTTAGCACCATATATATATATATATATATATATATATATATATATGCAGTGTTTTATTCCTTTTTAACTACATCAGTTTGCCGGTGATTAGATTTTTTTATCGATTAAAAATATTTTTATGCATTTATAGTTGCATTTCATATTTCACGTGTTAAAGTTCGTTCATGTTATAGGAGGTCATCAGAAGACAGAAAACCCAACTTTGAAGTTATAAATAAACACTGATATAGATTGAGCTCATTAATATAATCCTGCATCTTGGCAACTTCATCTGCCATGTTCTGCTGTCGTAAACAGAAAGTTGCACCAGATGACTGACGTTCAGGCCAAATTCTGCCCCTGAAAGCCAGCAATGAGTTTGACTTCATCATCTAACAGCTTTCAGATGAGCTAATAAAGAAGCACACAGTCCTTATTATGGCAGGACCGGCAGTGCAGACATATAGACTCACAACGCATTTTTTAATTACGCTCACACATTGTGGTGTGAAGATCTAAGCCCTGGTGATGTCTTATTTTTTTTTGATAGACCTTTAATACTTTCCTGCAGCCCAAAGTTCTGGGTTTGGAATGATTGCGAGACTTAAGCTTCTTTTGCTCACACTCTCTCTCTCTCTCTCGCTCTCAAAGTATTACATTCCATCTCCAGCACCACTCATCCCCTCACTTCAGTCCATTAAGTGTACGTTATGGTGTGTGTGTGTGTGAGAGAGAGATACTGAGTGAGTGAAAAGGGTTTAAGTTCTAACATTGCTGATTAAATGCACACTCATTTCTTCAATCCATTTCTTTTTACTGCCTTGAAAGCACTTATAATCTTTTTTTCTATTCTTTTTCCCAAGCTCTATCTTTTTCCGTCACAGACATGCCAAATCTTTTGACATTTAAATGTGTTCCAAGTGTGGAAAATATCATAATTTTTTTTTTTTTTAAATAAGGTAATTGCTTAGTTTCTGCTATGGGAACACATCACAGTGTGACGGGACAGAGGTGTTTGACGTGAGACGCGTCTGACATGCCGTTAGTCAGGTGACTAGATTCACACCTTTCAGGATCATGATCTTATCTTTATGGATGTAACCAAATGTGAGCGCATTATCTGAAACAAACAGGTGTTTTAAATACGAAGAGGAGACAGACTATTACCTAAGTGGGAGGATTTACTGCAAATGTGAACAAGTTGTCACTTAAACAGCAAAGAGAGATCACATTATTGACATGAACCTACGGCATTTATTTATTCTTCCTTGGAAACTAGCTCTTGACTGGCGTTTTCTACCTGTCTTTCCAGTGCGATAGGGGTTCAATAAAGAGTGGTCATTAAAAACAAAACAGAAACAGTCACGATCCATTTGGCCTTCAAATATGACACAGACACAGATATCTCAACCCATTCTCATACAAAAAAAAAACCCCATTCAACATCTTCCACTACTCTATTATGTATATATGTATATATGATTAAACCAAGCTCACGAAAGAAGCGTAACTTCTCTTCTCTGCAAAAACGATTAGGCTTGCAAGTCACGTGGTAATGTAGCACTGTAATGCCGGTATATTCAAAATGCCAGAGAGAATACAGAGACATTCAGACTTTTGAAATTACCCACGTTACCCCATGTCGCATTACTACGTCACACGTCACCGATCATATTTTCTGCGTTCCATGAGTCATGCATGTTGTGAAAAGCACAAACCAGATGGCTCAATATGTTTAAAATCATCATTATCCACCACTCCAACTCCCAGAATTCCCGGCTGTTAGTCACACCTATTCACCAGCGTAGTGATTAGGTTCATTCTAGTTCGCTTGGACTCTCACACCTCTACACGTCTCAGTTTGTTTTACATCATGCTTCCTCTTCAGCTCTCATTTCTAATCCCTTTTCTCCTTTGCGTAGTTTCTATGGATGATCCCTGCTTTACCAGCACTCGTCTGTTTGTCCAGTCTGTTTTAGTATTCAGTTCATCTCACTGGTGTTTTGCCTGTACTTTGAATTTTGTCTCTCTCTGTGTATTTTGGGCTCATTTGCTTGTCTTTTTTTCCTTTTTCATCATAAAAGTTTCTGATTTACTCCCGGCGTCACATTGCTGACAATCATGCTTGAGCAGAAGGCACTTGGTACTTGGTACTGAGTATTGTGGATCTTCATAAGCAGCTTTCCCATCCTAGTGAGAGAGAAAGGCAGAAAAATGCAGCTTTACTATTAGTGAGGTGTCGGCTGAGATTCTAGATGTCTCTTGAACTGATAATGCGATGCTGCGCGTATAACACTGTAAATGGAATAATATAGAATTTAATGCATAGTCTAGGAACTAGGAGATGATGTATCTTTCTTTATATATATATATTCATTTTAAGCAGTGAGTCTGATATAATGCTGCTTTGTGCAAATGTGGCTCGAGAAGAAAAAGAAGTGTCACAGACATGAGAATTTTCTCCATATTGTGAGATTTGACGTAATTCAATGACAAGAAATCCACTGAACAGAACCGTGCAGAGGCATTTTAATTAAAATGCTTTCCACAAACACATTTTGCTGACATGATTATGTCAAAAAATAACAACTGAAATTGATACTGTATATCATTCTGGATTTGTCATATATCATTTAGTTGTTTTAGGGGTTTGTTTGTTGTTTTTTACTTCCTGTGTACTAACTGATCAGAGACACAGAAACAGGTTTTAATGGACTGGATACAGAACCAGAATGTTATAGATCTGCTCACTCTTCTTTCCACAGGCGCATTGGAAAAGTAGCCCAAACAGACTTTTATTAGCTTTGTCATCTAGTTATGACTTCTAATGCTTCTTCTGCTCTTAAAAGAAACTTCAGGCTCTCTTACATTGCATACATGTAACTTTTTACCGCTGTTGTTTACATGATAAATGACATCCAAGCCTGATCTAATACAAGATAATATTCAGATGATATTGGATATTTGATTAACCAGTAAACTGGTGGGTTTTTTGCTTTTGTTTTGTTTATATGTTTTTCCAAATTTTAATTTTACTTTCATGGGTTGGTGGGAGGATGGGGCAGTTAGCGGAGTTGATCACAAATGCAGAGATGGAGAACAGAGAGAGGAAGAGAGAAGGAACCGGTGGTCATTGAGAGACACAGTGAAAATGGAAGTGGAAGCAAATATAACAGCTACGCAGGAAAACATGAAGGAAATGAAGCTAATCAAGCTGACAGATGTAGAGAGGAATGCCATCGGGGCTGCTTGCATGTGAAGGAAAAAAGAATAGAAATAAGCATAGAGAAGAATATATAGAATAAATATAGAGAAAGACGGCTGAGGCTGAGGAAGGGGAAATACATCAAATACAAAAAGAAAACAAGGAAGAAAAAGAATGAGAATGCATTTCAGGGTTGGATCTGAAAGAACATTAACTCTGGGGTAGAGTTTTACTGAAACAGAGGTGTGTCTATGTTCTCTGTCTGTTTTGTTATGTATGTTTTGGGTAATGAAAAAAAGGATAGATACTATGGATAGTGATGCCATGGATATTGTAGAAATAAGTATTCTATTTATTATGCATCTAATGCAACTGCACTGTCTGAACACCAGTCTGTGCAACCCATGGAGAGAGATAAAATATGTAGAACGCATGCTGGTCACCTGATCGCATTCTGCGCAATTACCGGGAATCATCTGCACTTATGAAATGACTGATAGCTCTGGATCACAGCATCAGACATGCTTTAGATTACATGGTTATGTAACCAAGTTAAAAGAGCTCTTCAGTAGCTATCAAACAACAAGAAAGTGCAGAAGTCAAATACGGAAGTCAGTCATTTTAGCCCACTTTGGAGCTCTATTCCTGGTTAAAAAGATGCATCAGGTGTTGCTTCGGAGCTTATTATGTTTCGAGCCAACATTTTCAGCCGGTCAGAGACTTATTTATAAATTCACTCATTAATTTTTAAGGTATGGTGAACCTGTACTCATGTTTACATTAAAAGTATTGTTTACAATATTTGTTGGTAGCAATTTATGTAGTCTCTCACCTTCATTAAATTCTCAACCTGCACATTGTATCTGTAATAACAGGAACTCAGCCATGATCTGATGATCCATGTACAGAGTTATTAGATTAAAATTGAAGAATAAAAATAATCCCAAAACTAAACAAGGCTAGAAACAACTAAACAAGGTGAGAATCGACAGCAGACCAGAAACACTATAAACACTCCAGCACAGGAAGTGAGCTGATGAACAAGAAACAATGGCAATCTACAGTATTACAGTACCAGAGATTGATACAAGACCTGGAAGTACAACAATAGGTCAAAAATAAAAGTGTCATCAAAATAAACACCGCCTCGCTCATGATACCAGGATCTGAGAGGGGGTCATTGTTGTCTCTCTCTCTGTGTGTGTGTGTGTGTGTGTGTGTGTGTGTGTGTGTGTGCACTAATAGTTGGCATATAAATTCTCAGTTAACTAATTTAGGTGAATGTCTGTTACAAGCTGCTAATTAATTTTCTGCTTATCTCCTTTTTTCATGCTCGCTTACCCATGAAATGACTTCTCTCCAGGTGAGTACATACATTTCTGTTTTATTTAACAGCTCTAAAAACAGCTTGAAAAATAAAAATCGTCCGAATGGAAGATATTTTTTAGTACAGAACCCACAAAACCTCAGAAACCAGGTTGTGCTTCACGTACACACACAACATATCCAGCATGAACAGTACACATTAGACGGAGTGCTTCCACTTGATACTTTTACAGCCGACGTCAGTGGTGATTTGTGGGAGTCTGTAGCTCTGTCAGTCACAAATAACACACTGTTTACGGCACCACATGCTGTCTGAAACTGCAGCAGGTTCCACTGGATGTTTTGAATCTGACGCAGTGGTGCTCATGGAGAGTGGTGTGTGTGTGTGTAAATGCTTGGAGAAAATATCATGTTGGGATTATACTGCGATTGCTATGCCTAGAAGTCGGACCTGCATTATTTTCCCTCGGAAATCATTTCTGTTATTCGGATTGTGTCATGATTCATCCAAACACACGCTTTTCTAGATCGTCTAATGTCAGTGATACTGATCACACCACGCCACACACTTCCTAATTGATTAGAGAGCTAATTTTCATATTTTTACCATGGCCATATTGCAATGATCATTAACAAATTGTAATTCTGCAGGCCTTTTTTTTTTTAGAAGAACAGATCGCTTATAAAAAAAAATAAAATAATAATCTTTCCTCCAGGATACATTTCTGTAAACACTTTTGAATTTGTAGTGTCTTCCAGGCATAGATTGATTACTATGAATTACTAAAATAACGCAGGAAAAATGCTGCTTGTTCACTCACATTTGAATAACAGAAATCCCACACCTCCTTCACTACCCTGAAACATAAATACATAAAATGAGCATAGCATTATTTTCCCAGCTGACTAAAAAGGTAGCAGTGTACAGACAAATGGATATACTTGTATTAAGATCAGCATCCTGATGAACGCGTCCGGCTGGATATTGCGCAATCGCTGTATTATTAGGTAATATCCAAATTTCAAAATGTATAGGGAACAAACAGCAGGCATTTAATGTTATACTAAGTCTGTGAGATGTAATAATAAACTCGAGAGTTCTGTTAGCATTATTGTTTTGGGACCTCAGTGTTCTGCGTGGGTACAAATGCAATAGTCATATTTTCAAAATGTATTATCATTTATATATCTATCTCAGCAGACAAATAAATAGTAGATAAAATGCGCCATCGCCGTAAGTGAATTTTACTAACAAACACAGCGAAGTCTCGATTTTGTTGGGCGCCAATTTAGCTTTCGGAAAGAAAATAAAGTGCTCAAACAAGTACCTTGATATCAATAATAATGATATGTTTATAATAGTCACCAGCGAAGGATAATAAAAAATGATCCACCGTCTGCTGATGTTTAACTTTTCTTGACCTTGTGTTAGCCAACGAGACAAAGGGTAGGGCTTTAGTCATGAATGTCAACACTGACGAAAATAGGAGACGAACGAATCATAATTTCGCCGCATGGTCCGTCGGTACAAATCTATAAGGACGGATTGAATTTTCTGATTTAACAACAATAGATTTTTTTGAAACCAATGAGATTCTGAAATGATTCAGAATCGAGGTTTTCATGAGTAATTCGGCAGTCTTTTGTCTGTCAGAAGAAAATACAAATCACAGAAAAAATGTATTTTAACACGCAGGATTTGAGAGGTGGTTGAGGATCGACGTGCAGGAGGATTTATTAACAGAGCCCAAACACGGTCCAAAAGCAGAGGCGTAAATTCAGCCAAGGGTCAAACACAGCGAGGCGCAATTTAATCAAACAGAAGGCAAATCCAACAGGCGAGGCAAAGGTCAGTGCATGGTAATAGCAGCCGGAGTAAACTCAGATCAAAACTCAGACTCTGGGGTTGGCAAGACTTCGCAAAGGAATAGCCATAGCAGAGCAGATGTTAACTTTATATACTCCGCTTACTAGGAAGTAACAAGGACGTGATGAGCTAGCGGCTAGGCAAACATAAATAGACAACTGATCTGTATAAGAAAAACTATACAGTATATTTATCTATAAAAATGTTCAAATGTGCGTTATATAATACATCAGAGATGCCAAACAGGATTAATGAATCATTTCCATTAGAGCACTTAAACAGAACAGTTATAAAATTAGAAGTCATTAAGTATTAAGATGAGTTGTGCTTTTTAGCTGTGCAATGGGGTCTTGGGTGTGCCGGATAGGATGCCAAGCAGGATGAGAAGGAAAATTGCGGAAATTTAGTCCATTGTCATTCTATACTAGTCATGCGTTTATTCTCAAAGGTTTGTGAGATTCAAAAAGCATTTGTGGCAGGAGCCTGTCTTGGGATTAAAAAATAAGAATCTTGAATTGTTGAATGTTTCATGTTTCTCAGGCTGAACATTTCTCAAATTTCCGCCTTGCCCCCGGTCACTCGGTGTTCAGCAAGTCTGAGCCGTGTCAGGCGTTTGAGCTTGTGCGCGTACGAGTCAAGCCGTCCTGGCCTCAAGCCCTGCCTTCTTGTCAAGCTCACGCTGTTTTCAGATGTTGCATTCTCTAGTGTGTACAGGCCAATGACACGAGTCCCAGAAACTCTGAGAAGCTTTTCAACCAGACAGGAGGAAGATTTTATGCCCAGAGAGGTGCCAAAACAAGGTGCCAAGTCTTTTTCATCAATAATGCATCACGCTGGGGAAAAACAGAGCGCCGTCTTTCAGAGCGGCACAGGAAAGTGGAACGAGGCAGACGCGGTGAAAACGGATGGGATTCTCCTCTGCTTTTTTCCACTGTCCTTCATTACCTGAAGATGTAGGGAATGTAGTGAAGAAGGAGGAATGGTTCAAAATGCTTACACCTACATGCACCCAGATATATCTGTTCCACTTTGCCTCTGTCTAATCAAGAGTGAAAGTGAACTCCAGAAGTGCCCGATCCAATAATATAAAATAATGCACTTCGTATAAGTAAGTGAATATTGTGATCCTGTGGTTAACGTTATTGTTCCTTTGGCAGTTAAAGGTGATGTTTACAGGAATAAACGCACGGCAGCCTGGCAAACCTTCTCTGCTGATATTTCCCGCGGAGCTGTAATTTCAAGCGGAGTTTTTGGAACTTTGATTCTCCTGAGACTTCAACAAATGAAACTTATAAAAGCAGATCGAGCGTGTGGGCGAGTGTGTAACTAAATAGCCAGTAACCTGTGCCATCAGTGTCTTCTGGAGTAGACATGCTTAATTAAATGATGCTGTACTGTTGTACCATCTGTGAGCACACACACACACACACACACACACACACACACACACACACTTGCTTGTCTGTCTATATGTGTGAGGACCTTCTAGTAACATTAAGCTAATTAATGCTATACTACACCTAAATCTAACCCTAACCTTAATGTTAATGTCAGTAACCAAAATGAAACCCGGGACTAATACAATGTACCCAAAGCGTTCGGTTCACACAGAGAGGCAAATCGGGACTTGTGAATCGTTCCTGATTTAGTTATCCCGAGCAAAAGTGTGAATATTGGCAGAATATTATATTGGTGTGAATATTAGTGAGATTTACACTTAGGAGATTTATAATTATGCACTTTATATAGCATTGCATCTAATAGTCCTCCTGATTTCATGAAAAAATAATCAATTATCCAACCTATGATGTTGTTTCTTCCCTGGTATCATGGCTGATACGGTGGCGTGCTTATGTTTGCTTAGTTTCCCTGATTGGTTGGTTTGTTTCCCTGATTGTGTTCACCTTTTCCTTGTTTCACCCTAATTACTTCGGCTATTTAAAAAACCCGAGCTGCATCTTGCATTTTGTCTCTTCGCATAGTTGTGCATTCTGCTTGATAGTCAGAGCCACATTTTGGTGTTTCCTGAGTTGCTGGTAAGTTTCCGTTGATTCTGATTATGGATTCTTAACCCAGCACAGATTTGACACTGACGCCAAGTGACACTTGGTTAACAAAGATAAATATTTTTGTACGATAAGAGAGTTAGCTAGTGGGTGGGAATTGGCGGATGAGAAAATCGTACATAGTCATGCCGATGCTAGTTGGATGAAAAAAACATCTCACCAACATGGAGTGTACCAAGCTAGGTGATACCCAAGCTGTGCAGATCTGTGCTTCATTTTTCTCTTCCATTTCTCTTCTTTATGCCCACCTTTACAGTGCTGGCACTGGCCAGATTGTAATCATGTAGGTTCCTCTATTTTATGTGCGAAATATAAAACAATTTCTACCCCCTTATCGTTACACAGAAACTTAAATAAAAAGCAGTCATTTGCTGGTTGCATAAATATTCACCCATCTGACTCTTTGGCTGCGATTCCAGCTGCAAGTCTTCTGGGATATGTCTCTATTAGCTTTGCACATCTGGATTCCGATCTTCTCATGACACACTGTATAATTCAAGGTTGTAACAGTAGAAAAGGTGGAACAGATTACCTTACTTATCAAAGGGCACAGTGAGGTGTGAGATAACATTATCAGACATTATCTTTTATAGATAATATGGTGAAGTGACCTGGGTCGGATGGACTGTGTGTATTTATTAGTGTACTCTTGACAGTCACAGTTCAGGGCAGGTTAGTCAAACATACAAAGCTGAAGTGGAGTTAAAAGTCAAATTTTGGCTCTTAAGCACCGTAGTTGCTGTTGTACTGCCTGCAAAATTGCACTCTGATTACAAAAGCTTGGGACTGTTTTAACTAAACGTCTGCAGTAACCAAAGTGGTCTGCAATCAAAGTGTTTTGTACAGGTAAAATGAATTTATCTATTCAGAACATTAGCAATCACTGTGCCAAGTGGTGTAAAATTGCCTCTCAAATTTAAAAAAAGAAATTGTTCTTTCAGCCTCGGTTTGATTCACGCACCATTTGGGGTGGGGGTGGGGGGTGGGGGGGGGGATCAGTTAGCTTATGCAAACAACTCACATTCTCACACAGGTGCAGATGATGGTAAACAGCTGGTGCAAAAAAAAAAAAAAAAGCTGAGGAATGGTTGACAGTTTAAGAGAGGAGAATTAGTGCTCTGTGTATTTTCTGGCGTTCTGATAGAATCCGTAACTGGAGCTGTTTGGCGGTTAAATCATCTTCTTCATTTGCAGGTGATTTATTTATTTATTTATTTATTTATTTATTTCGCAGGTTCTAGCTTCTTGTTGATTTACGTGACAGAAGAGAGAAATTCTAGAATGTCTGTAGGTTTCAGAAACACGTAAATGTCGAATATGTCGGAATTCGATTATGCGAAGGGTTTCAAAAGCCACCCCATGTGTATATATGGGCCAAATATGGCGAGCACACCGCACAGCTACTGAAATGCCCAGGAGGCTTGTTAGATCGCACAAGAGAGCCTCGAGTCCAATCAGTATGAAGCCGAAATTGATCCTCTGTGCTGTTCTTGATATCCTCTCTCTCTGCAGAGGGAAGAGTCAAGGACGTCTCACTTAATATAAACATTAAACTTCATTTAATGCTTATAACCCAAAGGTTTATATGGAACAAAGATGCATGTGTTAGCTTGGGATCGGTACATAATAACAAAGAAATCATACTACTTTGGCTACTTAGGATCAGTTCAGTAAACATATGCGAATCTGGCCAGTAAAATGAGCTAGAGCGGTCAGACACTGTGTATGTGGATGGTATGAAAAGCTCGAGATGAAGGACAATCATGTACAAGCGGTACATTTCACGAGGACATGATGTGCTCATGAACATCACGTGACGTATACGGAGCGCGTGTTGAGGCTAATACTGAACAATGGTGTTTTATGTATAATGGTGGAGGTGTTCGCTGGTTCAGACGTTCCAGGGAAGTAAAAGGTCTCATGGGTGCACAGTCTTCATGAAAAGCTTCTCACTAACAGGCAGAGGCAGGGTTTATCATCAGTCTGAGATAATGGGAGAGAGAGAGAGAGAGACTGGGTAAGAGGGCGAGGGGAAAAGTGAGAGAGTAGGATAGTGAAAGTGTAAGTTGGAGAATGAGAGTCGATTAGGATAAAAAAAAAAAGGACTGAGAGAGGATGAGGGGTAGGAATGTGTCAAAAAAACAAAACAAAAAAAAAAAAAGCTCTAAGACTGAAGGTGAAATACAGGATGTTCCAAAAGTCTGGATCCATATGCATTTCGCCTTATATGAAATTTAATATTTTCAGATGCAAGATGGCTGCAAAACTAACAATAGGAGGTCTAATTCAGCATATACACAAGTGTTGATAAACATCAAGCCACATCACACACACCGTGGCCGAATTAGACCTAAAAATAAGACCTAAATGTTTGGTCTCCGAGAGAGAAAGTGCGAGATTAGTAGTGAGTGAACGATGTATATGTGTGTGATTTAAACTTACGGTTGTGTGTGTGAGACTCTTCCTTTGTCTCGCTCACCCACTCTTCTCTCTTTGATCAAGACGCAGCTGAGCCTTATCATTAACACCGTGCCATGCGGAGTTCACTCCATCTCTGCTACTTACGTTTTTGATCATTTTAAACGTATTATGTATGATTAGTTGTCACAGTCTGCTATCTGATTGCTAAATATCTCCTCGTGTAAGCGGATGTGCTGAAGACTCGCCAGCACAAAGGTGTGCTGAGGCAACTCCTGATATAAATCATTTCTTAAATCATTCATTCAGATCAAATAATACACAAAATAACAGGTAGTTTTCCAATTAAGGAACGTTGATCAAGTAAAGACGTCCTCATAAGTCCAGCTGTCAAACACGTCTTTCTTTTTTCGAGCTACGTTGGATTGGTGCGCATGACATTGGAGTGCTGTTGAGTAGCTGGTGAAGGGAAATGTGCTTTACGTGGCTGAGATAATCTGCAATTACCCTCAAGTTTCAATCTTCTTATTCTTCTACGGTAATTCAGACTCTTGGCCTGGGAAGTTCTTGGGTTCCTGGCCATTCTGACAACAAATCCAGAACACCTGAATACCTGCTCAGTCATTCAATTATTCAATCAGCCAACCATGTGGCAGATACATGTCAAGACTGTCAGGCAATGTTCACATCAAACATCAGAATGGGGGAAAAATGTGATCTCGGTGACTTTGACCATGGCATAGTTGTTTGTGCCAGACGGATAGTTTGAATGTTTCAGAAACCGCTGATCTCCTGGGATTTTCACATACCACCGTCTCTAGAGTTCACACGGGACTGTGCAAAAAAAAAAAAAACCAGTCAGTGAGTGGCAGTGCTAGAAAAAACACCTTGTGGATGACAGAAGCTCGAGGAGAATGGCCAAGCTGATTTGAGAAGTCTACCGTAACTCGGATAATTACTCTTTACAAACAAAAAGAGAAAACAGACTGAGCCACTGATTCATCTAAAAACATATAAAAAAATCTATATCTCATATAATTCACTGTGGTTGATATAGGTAAAAAAAAAAAAAAGTGGCGTAAATTGGTTTGATGTCTTGATTATACCAAACGTACTCTAGCAAAAGTGTTTTTGACCAACATATTGTTTTAAATGTATTAATATATCCATTTATTTCACCATGTGCTCAGTGCAAAAAAAAATGTGAGTCTGTGGTAATTTAATTTACTTTAATTCTCAGATATTGATCTAGTCTGACTACTCATTGTGAAGCATAACCAATTCAGATGTCACTGCAGATTGATTGTGTTTATTTTAACCTATTGATTCACGTATTAGGCAGACCTTTTATAATGGAGTGGCCAGATTAGACCTAATGAATTTATAGGGGTGGGAATGAAGGGTGGAGCTTATACTAAATCCACAGCCATAAAAAAAGAAATCATTCCAAAAGTTATGCCTCTGAGTAATAAATAGGGTTTTACTTGTATACATTTTAGTTAATGTTTGTAGTGGGTAGTGTGGCCATGTGATGCTGTAGTTTAGTCTGGCAGTGAGATGGATGGATGGATGGCCAAATTTCCCAGAGATGTTGTGGGGACTTTATTTTTATTCAGACTACCGCTACGATCGTGTGTGTTTGAAACATCTTCGCATCTCATTTAATCTCTTTAATTCTTCTTCGCTCTTTTGCTCATAATCCGCTTTGCCTTTCCTTTTTCATGACTGTTTATGAAAATCTCGCTGGATGTTGTCATTCTTCCAGCTGCGATCTGTCCGCCATGAGTCTGGCTGCATGTCAGTCTGTGCATTGGCAAATGGGTTCCTCGTTTTTTCCTTGGCTATGTTCCATTAGCGTTGCTGGACGTTGCATCTAACTCACGATTTTAACTGGCCTTTTAGCATAATGTGCTCTGTGGGTTTACTGTGCATCTTCTCAACGAGCTTGTGGAATGTGTACAGGCTGACAGGTCTGCTTGCTTTTAGGACGCTGTCATGCAATCGTTCAGATGGACAGTTTTGTAAAAATGCTGTAAATTGTACACGGATGCCAATAAAATGCTTGATTTTCACTTTTTCTTGAGAGCCGAGGTAACTGGCTAATGAGCAAGTTTATAAGTTAGCAAGTCGATATGCTTCGCTACACAGTTAAAAAGGTTTATTTACATTGTGTTTGCTGCATGTTGTTTGTTTGTATTTCTGTTCCTATGGAACATAGAGTTCACTTTTTTTTTCCACTTAGTTTTTTAATGAACTTTGACATCTGTGTTCTGTAAGATTATTAAGGTTATAAATGCCAGAGCCATGGTGATGCAGTGGTTAGCACTGTCGCCTCTCAGCAAGAAGGTCCTGGGTTCAGCTTTTCTGTGTGGAGATTGCATGTTCTCCCTGTGCCTGTGTGGGTTTCCTCCAGGTGCTCCAACTGGCTACTCTAAATTGCCCACATTGTGAATGCGAGTGTGAATTACTTGCCCTGTGAAAGCACCCTGTACCTGCCTCTCACCTAAGTCAGCTGGGATTGGCTCCAGCTTGCCCGAGACCCTTAACTGAAAAAGGTGTAGATAATGGATGGATGCCATTAAATATTAATGCTCCTGTCTCCCCTGAGCATCTACGACACCCAAACACACATTTCCCGTGCTTGAGCCTGCAGTTTACGGCGATGGATGTTTCTCCGGTCATTTCTTTGCAGCATATTTGGCACTGTGTGAACAGAACACACACTACTTTCTGAATGTTGCATTTCAGTCACTATTCCCTTTGCTTGTTTCTTCTCGCTAATGTTTCTTACCCATCACATTCCCACCTTGGTCCTGTACGCCAACAGAAACCACTCGGATGGGAATGTGGTCTCTTTGGTTGGTTAAAAAAAAAAAACAGCTGTGAGACTTTTGCCTGGCTGTTTTCTTACTGTTTCTTGGGACTCATCTGGGTTTACTGGCCTCCATGTCCATCAGTATATGCTAGTGTTTTTGTGGTGAGATGGTATGTTCTTATTGTTTAGTGGGGTTTTCTTAGCAGTGCATGCACCTTTGCATATAACTACATGATACTTATGGTGAATTGTATTGCGATTCACAAAGCTCTAAGAGGCAGTTTGTTAAATGTCATCAGACCAAATGATTTCTCCTGGATATTTTCTTTCTCCCTGCTTTTGTCCAACAAGATACCCGATCAATACCATTACATCATCTGATGCCACTGATTTTCCCCCTCTCGCTATAAATGATCCACTATTGTAATCTTGTGGCTGTATATCTGACATGCGGTAGCTCATTAACACGTAAATTTAAATGCTTGACTGTGGCCTTTTCAAGTCTATCAGCTACACTCTCAGTCTTTCTCTCTCTCTGTGAAGTCAGCGGCCAGTGTTAAATGTTTTACATCTGTGTGTGTGTGTGTGTATAATGTGTGCATAATGTTCATACTTGATCATATTTTTATTACACACAATCACACATCCATTACATGAAAAGGAAGACAATTCCCACCCAGCCTGGAATTTATTGAACTTGTTCCCACATAGTGATTAACTGCTTGCTTAAAATATGTGCATTTTACAATGAAATCAAAGTCACAGGTATTCTTTTGTAAGAAAGAAACTTCAAAACCAGAAATTTTCCAACTGCATGGTTCAAGAAACAAGGTCAGTTCAAGGAGGGATGCAAATGCATTTCCTCCCACTTTTAATTTCGCACCGTGCTGAAAGAAAGAACGGGAAGCAAAGCTCGTGTCACAGATTTATAATCACAAGTCTTTATTTGCTCTTTTTCGTTGTCTTTTTTTCTTTTTTTTTCTTGGCCTCTTTTAGTCTTAAAGGCCAGAAACAGAATATAATAGTCATAAGTATGTTGTCATTAGTATACAATTATACAATCATTGTATTTTCTTGAGCTGAGAATGAGCCCATTATATCTACATAGGGAGCGGGTCCTCTTCTACGACGCCATCGTGTTGTGCCACTACAGTAGCCCAGAATGTGCCAACCTCTATAGACCGCCTTCCGTATTTTGCATTTATACAAGTGGCGGCGTGAATCCGGAAGGCAGACGAAAAAGAAGAAAGGAAGACAAGGATGAAAAAAGAAGAGGAATCAGTGTTTGCTAGTGCTGGATAACAAGTTTGAAAAGCCAAATTTTGAAAAATGGAGAATCATAATTATTATTTAGCACAGAAAAAGGAAAAAAAAATAAAATAAATAAATTCACAAATAATGTAATTGTAAGTATTGGATGTATGCTATGGGGACCCGATGGCCAACATACATGCTTGGAAAGGGTGGGGTAAAGGAGCGGCATTCAGTTGGTCGCAATCAACTGAATCCTACATAGTGGACCTTTAAATGGTTTTGGATCTTGACGTGCTCCTGGCACCACCGTTGCCACCACTGCATCCTCACTATGCGTACTGTTCTGAAAGGTTAAAAGCGAAAAGCTCATCATATTTTCTCTTGGAATGACCTTTTCAGGCAGGTTCTATTATCGCTACCATTTCTTTAAGGCAGTCTCAGATGTTGTCTCCCTTTTCTGACAAAATAATGGTGAAATTTCCACCCAGTGACCACATGTTTTCACCTGAGGCCATGATAATGAATTGGTGAATGTAAGATTAGCTCTAGACCTTCACTCAAGACCAGAGTGGTGATGTGAGACTCGTGAAATGTTGTGTGCACATGTGCATGTGGTATGTCGTTCTTTATTTTAAAATGAAATAAAATGTTATGGCTGGAACTACCAATTATTTTGATACTCAGTTAATTTGTCAATTATTTTTCCCTGTTTATTAATTTCATTAAAAAAATATATATTATATACAGAGAAAATGTTTATATTTGTAAGATATTATGTAAAATATTTATTTGCAGCATTTTAATCAGCACTATTACAGACCTATTTCTCCTAGGGTTAATTAAAAGCAGTTCACTAATTACAACATTAGTGACATTTATCAGATAATCTGGCGCAGCATGAGAATATTATCAAGTGCTCATGTCAACCCAAGGAGACACTCAGACTAACTCAAGGCGACAGGATTATCTACATTTACTGCTTATCACTTTTTTAAACACCCACCACACATTTTGCAGCTGTGTGTCTGTATTTCAAGCCATGATTTGTTCAAATTTTGTTCAAAAACAAAACAAAACACACACACACACACACACACACACACACATATATATATATATATATATAATGACTGAAAACTCTATGGAATGAAATTCTGAATATATGGAATAAATATATATATATATATATAGACTAGTTTAACTTTTTAGAAGCTAATTAAATCATAGTTTCACTACTCGCTACTTCACTAGGGCTAAAAAGCTTTTCCTCACATTCCCACAAACGAATGATAACATTACTCACATTACAACACAAGTTGTCATGAGGCCAGCAGGGTAGTGTACTGAAAAGAGCTTTCATACCATAGAGAAAGTCATACTGATGTTTCTGCTCCACCATTTCACTCAAATATGTTTTTATGAAGCGACGTAGCGCGTGCCACAGTGCTTCATAACGCAGTTCAACTAATAATGAAATCAATTGGCAATTATATTTATTACGGATTTTTCTTGATTTCCTTGATTCATTCTTGCAGCCCTTATGTATTTTAAAATCGCAATCCTGCTAAATAATCCCTGTTATTACTAAATGTCTCAGTAATCCGATTACTGCTTTTTCTGTAACTTCAACAGAATACAGTTACCTTTTTTTTTTTGGTATCCTAATAATGTAACGCCGTCCCATGTATTCCGTAACTCCCCACGCCTGACTGTAGCCATGGTACACCTTGCAACGGATGACGTCCCTGGCAGCTAATTATAATCCTTTGCAGTTATCTAAAGTTTAATTACTTTCACAATGTAACTTTGAACTGTAATAGAGTTTTGGTGATGGAGAAACCATGCGCACATGAGTGGGCTTCATTTTCATTTACTTCGATTTATCTTTGGCAAGGTTGTGCTTTTTAAACTGATTTATGCTGATTAGCTTCTAAGCTACTTTTCTCACATGAAGTGAAATTAGCTGTCTTTAATGATTATGTATGTTTAGCTTGCCCTGGTCTCTCCACAGACTGATAGCAATTTCTAAATGCATTATGTCATATGCCATGTGGAGAGATCGGTGATCAGCATGCTAAAGCTCTGTCTGTGGCTTGCTTAAAAAAGGTTGTCATGTTGGCCTCAGGGGTCTCAGTGCAGGTGCTTTTTTCTTCCTCAAATCAGACTGTTATTATGATTAAGACATGCAGAAGCCTTTGATATGCAACTAAACAGGTCTCAGGTGGTAATGAACTTGGCACAAGGATGCACACCTGGGGCTAAATGAACAACAGACTCATTAGTTTACTGTCATTTATATGCACTTTTATATTACCGGTTGAACATGATGTGAAGCTAAATTACATTAGTTGTCTAAAAAGAAGGAAAAAAAACACAACTAGGGCAGCTAAAGCAAGTGGACTAGTATTTGTTCCTGCAATAAAAAAGTGTTAAAGTGTAGGCACATCTCAGCACAGTGTAAGTACATCTTGTATAAAATGTACAAAAGTCAATGTTTTTAAATTTCCAGACCCTCTCAATAATTCCGAGACCCTTTTCAGTGAATCAGACGAATGAACAATGACTATAAACAAAAGCTTACTGTTCTTCCATCTGCCCGGAATTTCCCTGACCTTGTCGTATATCCAGTTCTGCTGTATATCCAGTGATGCAGTGCTGTTCTGGTGACATGGTGTATCTTTGGTCTGGATCTGTGAAATAACCACACCCCATGTATTTAACCACGCCCCTTTCATTTGAATATAGTTGGGAAATAAATGCGGCATTATGAAGTAACAGCCTTCTGAAATAAATAAATAAATGTGAAATGATAAAATAAAAGTCCCCTGACATAAAGAAAGTAATCCTTTAAAAATGTCACTTTGAAATAAAAAACGAATTATTTATTTATTGAGCTATACCGACTCAATTATATATTTATATATCTATATTTGCATTTATTTATATATTTATGGTCTCATTTATTTATTTCAGGATTTATTTCATAGGCATATTTGTTTAGTATTGACTTTAGGATAACCTACCTCATTTTTCAAAATGCTGCTCATGAAGCATCACATGGCAGCGTAATAACATATGAGAAGGAGGAATGCACTATCCGCCGTCTTCCACATACTTAAGTTCACCTATGCTCATGATTTCCTAGTGTCACTGTGATTGACAGTAAGGAGGGAGTATGCCCCTCCCACCCTGAAAGCACAGCCAATTTTGCTTCAGGATTCGAACTCGTGATCTGCCAATGACAGGGCGAGCACCTTTCTCTTGTTCCAACAGTCATGCTTTTTTGTTGGATTTGATGGAAGCATATTATTAGCATATACATGTTTTTAGGAATTGATAATCAGAGCCATTATTTTTTAATCAGCGACTAACAGCCTGAAATTCTTGTGCACAAATTAGTACAAGCAAAGGGCAGGTATTAAACTTGTAAAAGCCAGATTTCAAAAGTAGAAATACAAACTATACCATATATATATAAAAATATATTATCTTATTAAAATCTTCTCTTATATATTATCGTCTCATATTAGCAGGGGCGTCTCTACATGAGCGGCCCCACCATATGTCGCTGTGGAGTCTGCATCATGATCAATAAATTCAGTGGAACAACTAGGCCTAATATATCCTTTTTTCTTTGTAACTAGCATTGTTGTGCGTTTATTACATATGACAATGATAGCGCGTTCCGATACATTGCAAATACATTCCTGTACCTATTGTACAATAGGTAGAGTGTTCAACAGAAGACATTGGTATCGGCGTTGCTACAAAGCTAGCCATTGTTATGCATCACAGTTATTTTATCCATTACTGATAGCAAGGCAATATAATGAAGAAAGTTCACAATTTAAAAAAGTTGTTGTGCATCTTTTCTTTTCAAGCAGTGAACGTCACTGGTGAGACTATATTGCATTTTTATGATCTAAATAGTAATTAGGGCCTTATGTAGCTTTTACATTCAAATAATGTCCATGTCACAACAATAAATTAAGTTTTATATATATATATATATATATATATATATATATGTATATTATTGTATTGTGCCCCACCAGGTTTTCCGCGCCGGAGACGGCACTGCATATTGGATATTCACCACTCGTTCATACATTGCATACTGACAGTATTTAAACAGAGTTGTTGATTTATATTTCTCTTAATGCACAATCATGTTTACAAAGTTTTACATTTATTTGTATTTTATGCCACATTTTGACGAGTTTCTTCAGTTTCAGAGCGTTCTCACCATGACTATAGAGCACAAATAGCACACACAAAAACCTCATTTACATATAATTTCCTGCCTCTGCTTTGCATATGTCAAGTTTGTAAATCACCTGCAACACGTCCCACCCACCGTGTGTGCAATTTATCCCATTGCGCACATAAAATTAGCCTTTATATGTGGACTGTTAGTAAATCAAAGTCTGGAGAACAGTGAACAGTGAAATGTACTCTAGTTTGTGACCTCTAGAAAAATTCAACAACCATACTGTTTATGCAGAATGAATAAAGTAGATTACTCTGATGTGTCACAAAAACTACAGAAGAAATCCATTACAGGGTTTCCTTTAAGTCTGCCGTCAAGAGTTTAATTACTTAACATCAATCCAGGCTTCTCATATTTTTATCATTTCTAATTATGTGTCAGCATTGGGGTTGGACTTTGGGTAATTGAGATACAGTGAGACATAATGGGCTTGTCTGTAAGAAAGACATCTCATTTCCTCCTTTGTGACCTTATTTAAGAAGATGAGGATTACTCAGAAGAGCCATATTGCAGGACAGGTGAGTGAATTTCTTTTAAATGATTAAGCATTCCAGCTTTGGCTAGTTCTGTAATTAATTCAAGCGTATCCAGAATAGACGTGAACGTGCCAAAGTTTATCGTCAGACCATTCTTTAATGTAGAGAAGGATGTGACCCGATCAGTGTCATTGCCCACGAAAAAAGGCTTTTCACTCAACAGTGATGTAAAATTCTTAAATAACTGTTAAATAAATGTTTAAAAAAGCAGAAGACGCTTTTAACAGTTTAATGTGGTTCGCACTCCATTTCTGACATTTCTGCACAATGTTATTCTGTCGCATTCAAACCATTGGTGCAAATGTGAAATACTGAAGATTGGAAATCCTGAATATTCATCCATTAGCATGATTTCAAGGCTGACTGCACTGGGCTGCTGCGAAACCTACACTGCACAGACTCTGAAATCAAAAACAGCCACGAGTGGTCTTTCCTAGTAAAATGGACTATTTGGATTAGATAAGATGTCTAGACGTGCGCCGTATGGCCAAAGTCATGTGGACACCTGACCATCATCATATGTGCTTATTGAACATCCAATTCCAGATTTATTCCCACATTAATAGTATACTAAGCTCAGATCTTCTGGGAAGGCTTTCTACTACATTTTAAAGTGTGGCTGTAGGGATTTATGTTCATGAGGTCAGACACTGATGTTGGGCGAGGAGGCCTGGGAGTTCATTGGCAAGGTGTTCAGTTGTGTTGAGGTCAGGGCTCTTTGAAGAACACTCCAGTTCTACTACACCAACGTTCATAAACCATGTCTTCATGGAGCTGGCTTTGTGTACAGGGGCATGGTCATGCTGGAACAGGTTTGGGCTTCTTAGTTCCAGTGAAAAATATCATACACAATTATGTGCATCCAACTTTGTGGTGAAGAACCCCATATGGGTGTGATGGTCAGGTGTCTACAAACGTTTGCCCATATAGTGTATGTCTGTTGCTGGAGGACACTTGTAAAGGCTATTTCCAATCAAGACATGATAATCGATCTCTATATAAATTTCAGTGATGGTCTTCACAATGTCTACACATCCATGCATACTTCATACACCTCATTTTAATAATGTTACTCTTTATGACCTTTCTGCACAAGTTGGTCACATGACCATAGCATGTACATAGTCTGTAACTACGCTAGGAACTCATTAACTTACCTAAAACTCCTCGAATCATTGCTTCACTGGCATACGCATCTATATTTGACTTTTCTGTGTTTTAAATTTGGCCACTACTTGGAGTATTCCTAGATTGCCTTAATACTGAAGAGAACGTGCAAATCCTCTTTTCCCACAGGACATAACAGAATCTTTTACACTTGCCTGATAGGTGGTTTTGTTTTAGTTTCAGTAAAAGATTGACTGCAATCTTATTTCTTGGGCTCACAGATGGGATTATAGCACCACTATGGATAAATATGATCTTCTATGCCTGTACCATGTGTTGAATATTAATGCAGTTTTGACCTTGTGTATTCGTGTATAGTATGTAAAGTATATACTGCTTAATTTGCATGTCTATAGCATAAAAAAACAAAACAAGCTTTCCTGTTAATAATAACTCTGCTGAAGAAGTGAAATTACGAGTATATTACATACAGAAATGTTGGTGCAGAGTTGTGGGTGTGCTGAGGAACCTTACCACTATGAGCGGTCGCTCATAATATCTTTATAATTACCGAGTAACTACACAAATAATTTGCTTTCACACAGACTGACATGACAGTTCTGATCAGTTCTGTAACAAACAGAATATTATAATCTATGTCTGTCATATCCTGGGTGCTCCAAGAATTATTTATATTGTATAAGGCAGTGTTGTAGTCAAGACCACCGAAGACTGGAGTCTGTTGAGACCGAGACAAGACCACGACTTTGAGGGGTTGAGATCAAGTCAAGACTAAGACCAAGACCAAGGCAGGTCGAGACCAAGTCAAGACCAAGACCAGACCAATGCAAGTCCCACATTACCTGACTCACTTACGATAAAATATGGAATATGCAAACCGTAGGCATTTCTCAAATTGATCTAAAAGATCCACGTTCCCATAAAACACCTTTCGAAAAGCGCTTACTGAAAATGAATGAATGAATAAATTAATGATTTTCAGTTTTATGCTAGGATACTTTTTGTGCTGTGTCTTTCAATTAATAAAAGCCAAGTGGGACACTGAGGAAAACCCGTGGAGAAGGCCAACTGCGGAATTATAGTGAATAGTCCCCAAAACCCTGGGATCTCTATCTCCGAAAACTCAAATATAAAGAGCTTTGCTGCAAATGAGCAATAAAAACATTAAACCTAATTAATTGCGCTGTGCAGAGGCATGGGACATTGGGAAATTAATAAAATAGGATGTGTTTGCGTGAGATATTGAGACGATTACTCCTCCGTTATAAGTTGGCAAGCACAGTAGAGTCACAGTTGGTGTTGTGTTCTGGACTACTTCTCATGAAAAGAGGGGATCATTAAAAATGCAAATGCTGCCCACTCTCTCTTTGATCGTGCTCAAGCTTTAAGAGGAGTCGTGATTTTTTTTTTCAATGTTTGTTGCGTGTAAACAGAGACACTCATTTCAGTAGTGTTCCTTATACATGTGAGATTAATGGCTGCTGCCTCGCCACTTCAGGCTCCCTGGTTTGATCCTGAGCTCAGGTGGAGGTTTACACGTGCTCCTGGTGGGATGCGAATAGGTTTCCTCCAGGTTCCCAGTTTTCCTCAGACCTCCCAAAAGCATGTCATATTGGTGACTCTGAATTGACTACTGCAACTTCTTCTTGGCTTTTCTTCTAGCATGTCCCATTAGGTCCTCACATCTGATCCAGAATCCAGAAGCCCGTTGACCCAAAGGGCTGGTTCGTAGCGTAGGCTATATTGGCCTAGCACACTATATAGTAGCCATGCCATACCTGGTAAGTGGGCATGAAGTCAGGGCTTTGTGCAGGCCACTGGAGTTTTTACACACCAACCTTGGCAAACCATGTCTTTATGGACCTCACTTTGTGCACAGGGACACTGTCATGCTGGACCAGGTTTTGACCCCTTTGTTCCAATGATGGAAATTGTAATTCTACAGAATACAAAGATGATCCTATACAATTGCCTGCTTCCAACTTTGTGGGAACAGTTTTGGGAAGAACGACGTATGGATGGACATATACCCATCCATATTATCCCTTTAAGCCAGAATAAGAAAGAATAAGAAATAACAAAATAAATAAGAATAAGAAAAGAAATGCTAAGAAAACAAATAAGAAAATAAACGCTGTTCTTTATCACTTTTGCTACTCCCTATTGCGTTCGCCTTTAAATAGGTTTTATTTAGCATTTATTTTGTCATTCTTTTATTTCTATTTCATTTATTTTCTTATACAACACTCAAGTCACTCCTATGACTTCACAGAAATCGGACTGAAGAAATTGGTGTTGATCAAATCCAGGTAACTTTTAGGACATTTCATTACTGACAATCGCCTCACCAGCGTCTCTGACCTATTCCCAAGTGGCCCTCAGTAATCCTGCAATGAAAGGAACGAATGAGCCAAATAACCCGAGAGAGGAAGAGAGGAAAACATCTTCGAAAGGTTAATGAACATTCCTAATGTGACACTTGTCCTCAAACATCTCAGAAAAGATTGCAGCATGATCTCTATCAGCAAAGTAGTTAAGAGTATAATGGCGTTTTTTATCAGTGACACATACTGCTAACATCATCATTCATCTATGCCACAAATTGCAAAGTGTCTGCACAAAGTCATTCCTCCAAACTAGAATTTACAGAGTGCCTCAACAAGCTTTGAAAACTTTCACTCAGTGATCCTTTCCCTTGGCATAGCTGTCATTTTTTTGCTTGTGGATGCATGCTGTGCCCTTCTGCTTGGGATAATCTTTTTCTAGTCATGTCCGTGATCGCGGCGGCACGGTGGTGCGGTGGTTAGCACTGTCGCCTCACAGCAAGAAGGTCCTGGGTTCGATCCCCGGGTCACCC
>JAQQZR010000008.1:3614805-3641865 GCA_030068235.1 Notoglanidium macrostoma
TGCCCAGGGTGTACCCCGCCTCTCGCCCCAAGATGCTGGGATTGGCTCCAGCTTCCCCGCGACCCAGATAGATAAAGTGCTATAGATAATGGATGTCCGTGATCAACCTTAATGACCTAAGTGAGTGATCCATCATTTTATGTTAACTAACACAACAGACATGTTTCTTTTGCCTGTATCTTACAAAAGAAATGCTATTCCCTCACAGGCCCACCATGCTCATTCACACTCAAGCTTCTTTCTCTGTCTGGGATCAGCCCCATGAGTCACATAGAGCATCAGTGGCATGCAGAGAATGGTACTGTTTGAACAGATGAAGGCTCTGGTAACCAGATATCACGGGTGTGAGCTTGGCATAAACATTCACTACTTTTTGGGAGCAGCTACATGGAAACACTCTGTAGAGGTGGAACTATTCCAGGAACCTGATTTTATGCCTCATTTCGTCTTTTAATCATGTCTTCTGAGGGGTGGGTCTCCACTTTTCCCAGAGTTCACTGCCGCTCACTAACCTCTTGGAAGACGCACCTCCTGGAAATCTTGGTTTTGCAGGCTGATCTGCTTCCACGGTGGATTCTACTTGGCATGATCTTTCAAAGCAAGTGAAAACTTCAGTGGGTTACAAGTTCAGGGGTTTGTTTTTCATGAGCAGCTTGTGAGGCCCAGTGATGACTTGAAGCATTCCTAAATTTGTATCAAGCACATATGTTCCAAATGATTAAGTATTGGCAATGCACATTTTACATCCATAGCCCTCAGAATACTTCCCGTACTTGATGCAGTTTCTAATTAGCTTTCACAAAGTATATGATGTCATTTTAAAGCAAACGGAGTGAACACCATGGAATAACATTCTACACGATCAAGCCAGTGATCGTGATCATTACAAATGAGGCGCACACAAGTCGATTCATACCAAGTATCACCCTTGATTTGTTTTATGGTAGACCTGTGAAACCGCAGTTTATGCTCTCAGCACTTTGAAGTAACGGAGAACTTGTATACAATGGGCAAAATTAAACCGTCTATAGTAGGGGTGTCAAGCCTGTCCGGAAAGATCCAGTGTGGGTGCAGATTTTCATTCCAAACAAGCAGGGGCCACACCAGCCCTTTGCGGATGAGGTTTGACACGCCTGGTCTATAGTACGCAAGCCAGTATGTTTGTAAAGCTTGTTTTTTCTTTGTGCAAACCACACAGACGTCATCTGAACATCAAGTATTCTGGAGCTTAACTTATTCCAGTCATTAAATGAGTGGCCAGAATGATTTGATCGAAAGTTTATTTCATTGTTTCTCTGTGTGAGTCATTTTAATGTATTAAATGTAGCTGCATAATGGTCCTGAAATGAAAGAACTTGGACACGTGCCATCCGCGATGTTTGAATCTGTCTTTCTTTTTCTTCTTTACTTGTCTTCCCACCTCACTCTGCCCACCCCCATCTAACTGTGACACGTCATGGCTGGAAAATCTACCTCCTGTCATTGAGTGTTGCCTCTGAGATTAAGACCTGCCAGGATTTCTGCTCCTCCACTGCTGACGTGGGTTGACTTGGAGTGCATCATGGATTTGATGGGTTTGTGGGGATAAACATTTGATTTGGCCATATCACTGATACTTTAAAGCTGTTCTTAAGCGTGATACCTGAATGTCTCTCACCTGGAGGGAACTGAAATGAAAAGACAGATATGGTCCCTACTTTGACAAGCATTGCTTTGCTCTAATGATCACAACCGTGCTTCTTTCTTTCATTGTTTGCTTCTTTTCTTTTTCTTTTTTTTATTTATTTATTTCCTGGCCCAGAGCTTATGCTGTGTCTTGACTTTAGTGGCTTTTGTGTTGGAACTTGCTGAGTCTCCAATCTGGACTGTCTGGCAAGTGCTCACAGTTGCTGTGGGATGCTCGTCCCTCTGCTCCTCCATGTGATGAGAGTGACGTCAAATGATGTCCTTCTTTTCATCTACATGAATATCAGAAGAATAACAGGTGGCTCTGTTATGCTGTGGGAGGCATTTATTTATTTTGCTGCGATGGTTTGGCCATGCCTTAGGAAAGCATGACTGCAAATCAGTAATGATCACCTTACAGCTTTGATAAAAATATTTCTCATCTTGATGCGAGTGGGCTTTCCTAGGACATGAGGGCTTACTGGATGATTTGGATGTGGATGAAAATGATGTAAATCAAATGCTGTGACCTCCAAATCTCGACTCAACTGAATACCTATAGGGGATTTCGGAGCAACATGTTAGACAGCATTATCCACCACCTTCATCAAAACATCAACTGAGGGAAAATCTTTTTGAAGATATGGTGTGGTGATTGAAGGCAGGATGCAAGTGCAAAAATTCAATGCATGCTTTATTAGGGCAAATCTGAAGATCATAGTCAAAGTCTGTAGTATGACTAAAAGACCCGGGCAGACAGCATTAGCCTGAATCAGAACTCAGGAAAACATGCAAGGTGAAGTACAACTAGAAGCAAAGAACAGGGAATGCCAGAAAACATGGCTCTAAAACAGAAATGCACGATAAAGCTTTGTCTTGAAGCATAGAAAACAACAGGGAACAAATAGACAAACTAATTATGGCCTTCGCATAGAAAAGACGAACACAATTACATCACACTCCAATGAGGGGACTCGAACAGAGATGCTCTGAACTCAAAACAAAATGACACGAGACAGGGAATTTGCGCCGAAGCCATTCTAGCCACTCTTACACCACAGTGTATCATTTTAATTTTCACTTTAATTTGTCACCTATACAGCTTATTCAGCTGCTTATTGGGAGAATTTTAAGGCTCGGAGCTTTTAAGAGAGGTGTTTTGTTAGGGAAACAAAAGACTGGTGTGCTGCTTTACTTTTCTGGGTTACAGAATTGTTACTGGGAACATTAGCCACAAGGCATGCTTGTCAATGTCACACCCACACCTTCACCTAGTGACAAACACCCATCGATCCATCAGTGAGTGATTTTCCCCCCTGCCTACCCAATATCCTCACTCTAATGACATGCATGCTTTACACTAGCTAGCCCCAATCATCAACATGATTGATCAGACACCAGTCACAGAAAAGGGAATAACATCGTCGCAGTTAGAGACGGCTTTAACCTCATGCTGTTGCCATCCGGAACGTTTTCGGTTTTCTCTTGTCGCTGTTCTAACAAGAAGGTCAAAAGCATCAAGTTTTTCAACTACTGACTAGACACCCTGAGCCTACCTATTCATAAGAAACATGCCATGCAATTACTAGACGTAAAGCGCATTCCAGCGTGGCTGTTCATCGCTAATGTGTTTTTGTAGTCGCAACAGCAATATCTAATGAAATCTAGTTGATGCATTATTTAATGGTAATAATTGTGTGAAGCTAATTAGTGAGCCTAATTACACCAATATGTTTATATTTGACTATACATAAATGGTTATGTGGTTTTAAATAGTTATGCTTTATGATGTTATATATGAATGAATTTGATTATGTAACTTATATGTTTTATTGTGGGAGGTTATTTTTTCATATCACATAGAAATTCATTAAAATTCCTGGGCATTAATGATTCTTTTTATTTTATTTGACTCAAATGTGGGATGATCATCCATCCATCCATCCATCCATCCATCCACCCACCTAACTATCTATTGCGGGTCACGGGGAAGCTGGAGCCAATCTCAGCAGACTTCAGGCGAGAGGCGGGTTACGCCCTGGGGAGGTCCACTATCTACCACAAGACTAACACACCTATGGGCAATTTAGAGTAGCCAGATGGAGGAAACTGGAGCGCCAGGAGGAAACTGTGGGATGATTATATTCTGCAAAAAATTTCCTTGCATTATTTGTTTTTTTTATTATTTTTAAACAAAACTATTGATGATAACCTGATTAAACCGCAAGAATGTCCTGCAAAATGTTCTCTAATGTCATAAAGCCACCCAAAAAGTCAGAGTGCAGCTCAGACAATTTATTAATATGAACGTTGTAAGGTTGTGGCAGATGTTAAATGTAAACAGATTTAAACATGAATAAATTAATAAATAGTACATACGTATATGATAAAAAATATTGCTATGCTAACAGTATCATGCAGAACACATGTGCTCCAACAGCTCCATAGCTCATCAGCATCCAGTGTTTTTGTCGTCTCAAAACCAAACCTATTACATCTCATCTTTAGGCTCAGCGGGACAGTAATGAGATAATTACGGGTGCTGTGTTTGTTTTTGTATGGTGACAGATTAAGGCTTTACATCCTGAAAATTAGCAAGATGTTTAAACTAATCAGTGCACTCCTGGAGATCATTTACCGAGAAATAAGCGAAAAATAAGAGGCGCACCTGTGAAGGAAAAAAAAAAAATTATCTTTCGTTTTCATTCTTTAAGCTTTTATTTAAATTAATTTTCTCAGTTGTGTTTATAGTTTCTTAATATCTTGTACAGTATATTTTAAAGCTGAGCTTGTGCTTTGTAATAGACTGAAAATCTGTTTTTAATTCAGTCTGCGTATGTGTGTATCACGTTCCCCGTAAAAGACCAGACATACTGACGCGGTTGTAAGACTGCAGAAGTGTTAATGTACTTCTGGTGTAGCTGCAACTCCATACAGCGCTTTCCTGTTTCTGCCATATGGATACTCAGCTGTTCGTTCTTGAACCATCCTTGACGCCTTACATTCTAAGACAATGACTTAAAATGTGCATTTGAAGAAATGTAGAAAGAAACATATATCACAATTTATTGCTTTGTTCTATTTTTAAGTTTGCTCTTTTAATCTCATGAACAGTGCTCATGGGAAGACCGGCTGTATTTTGCATTTGATGCATGAAACAGAGCTGTCTGCTCATATTTGCTATGTTTGTCTCATTCTGTGTGCACTTTTGTGTATGTTCTGAAGTAGAGAGAGAGTGTGTGTGTGTGTGTGCGAGAGCAAGAGAGAAAGAGGTGTTGTTTTCCATTCAAGAGAGCAAGAAAATAACCAAGCTATAACTAGGCCGAACTTGGCTGAATTGATATGTGTAGGATTGTGATTAAATTATGCACTATTTGGCCAAAAGTATGCGGACACCTGCCCATTACGCTCATATGTGGACCTTCCCCAAAGCGTTGGCACAAATTTGGAAACACACCCTTTTCTTTGTACGCTGTAGCAGTAAGATTTCCCTTCGCTGGAACTTAGTGGCCCATGCCGGACCTGTTCCAGCATGATAATGCCCCAATGCACAAAGTTAGAGCCGTAGAGTTTACCAAGGAAGAACCGAGTGTCCTGCACAGAGCCGTGACCTCAATCTCACTGAACACCTTTGGGATGGACTGAAACATCAACTGCACCCCAGGCCTCCTCGCTGGGCATCAGTGCCTAACCTCACTGATGGCTGAATGAGCAGAAATCCCCACAGCCCCACTGCGAAATCTACCGAAAAGCCTTTTCAGGAGAGTGGAGGGTTGTTATAAAAGCCAAGGCGGCGCAGCTAAATATTAATGAAATAAGATGGTCAGTGGTCAGGTGTCTACATACTTTTGATCATAAAATCTATATGCAAGGAGCTGGTTAAGGAAAGGTTAAAGTAGTCTAAGTGAGGTAAGAAAAAAAAAAAAAAAAACAGTACGTAAAGGTTAGCATAGTAAAGTTACATTCGAGTATAATTGACAGGTACATCTTTTAGCCCTTACCCTGACAGGCTGTCTGCATGTTCCGTGCTTGGTTTTCATGATAACATAGCATGTGAATGTTTCTGTGATGTTGTAATGATACACTTGTCAGGAGATGCAGCATGGAGAGACAAAGAGATAATCCGAGTGAAAAAACAAGGAGGAATAAAAGCGTAGACATGCCTGTACACAGATCGTTTCCTCCTCCCTGCGAGAGGAACAGAGAAGTGAAGTGTGGAGCGTCAAGACTGATTTTGAAAAGGTCCGTGAAGTCACAGAGTCTGCACCATGAACAAACTTCCTAACGCGTGTGAGTGTGATCAGCAGAAAAAGCATCGCCTAAGAAAGACCAGGCTAATTTTGACTGTCCGGATTCCTGTTCTGGGCAAGTTTCTCAACCGGAAAGCAGAAAATCTTTCCTGTAGTAATTAATTTTGGAATGAATTGAATTCAGTTACATGGACTTCATCTCAAGTCGGGTCGTTCAGCATACTGGCCATCAGCACAGAGTCGCATATGTAACAAGTGTACATTAAATTAGCACATAGTTCATATAATTCATCACATAGCTCCGGTAGCAACAGTGTTATATAAATATACAGTACAGACATTCAGTGGTGGGAAAAACAAAACAATTCCTCTAGATGCACTATTCTTTCCCGTGTGCAGCTGCTGTTTATTTCCGACATCAGGTGCTTTCATTAGATTGTATTTAGGTAACTGGAAACCAGCTTGCTTAACGAGATAATTGGAAAGAAATTATTTTGCAGAAGATGTGCTCTGTAGTGTGATGTGCTGATAAAGGCAGTCTTATCTCAAAATGACTTTGATGGTTTTAATCAGGTTTATTTCTGACTCTGCGGTTGGTTACGGCGTTGCTGCGTGTGTCCCCCCGAGAGAGAACATATGTCAGTAAACAGAACGGCTTTCAGACGGCGTTTGTGTTGGAAGGAGGGGATGATAACGAGGTAATTAAAAGGAGTGAGGTGAAGGATGGGTTCTGCTGAGCTCAGGTGTGGCAGGTCATCAGCTTTGGCTTGTCATGTGGGACTGACCGGCCCTGCTGTGTTCTCCATTCCTAATTACTGTTTCATCTCGCTTAGTAGGAGATGAGCCAATCAGTGGGCAACCGAACAGCCACACACACACACACACACACACACACACACACACATGCTTAAGAGTTCAAGGAAATGGATACAGAGTAGATCAGTAGGTGGCAAATTACCACATTAACGCACTTTCCCTTTCTTCGCCACCTTAACCTTGATGATTTTGTAAAGTCAGACTTGCCGTTTTGTTGATTTTCAGCTCTGTGTAGGTGCTGCGAATGGAATAGAAAGAGGATTGATTTTTAAATCTTTAGATGATATTAGCCTGGCTCTGTGGGGCGTACGGCTTAAAGTGGTCCTACGGACAGATACTCCCTTCTCCACTGTGGAGCTTTGAAGCTCCTCCTGTGTTGGCCTCTTTGTTGAATCTCTGCTTTATGCCCCCCTTGCCCAGACTGTGAGTTTTGGTGAGCGGCCTTCTCTTGTCAGGTTTGTAGCGCCGCGACACATTCTTTTCATTTTGTCATAATGGATTTAATAGTGCTCCATGGGATTTCAGGGACGGGATTGTTTTTAATGACCCAACCCTGGTCTATACTTCTCTACAACTTTGTCTAGGACCTGTTTGAAGAGCTCCTTGGTCTTCATGTCGCTTGCTTAGTGACGCTGCAGACCCAGGGGCTCATTTATACTGACGTCATGTGACGCTTTGATTGCATGCAGGTGAACCCTAAACAATGGATTATGTGACTTGTGAAGATACTTGGTTGGACCAGATCTTATTTAAGTGGTTTCATAGCCAAAGGGGTTGAATATATATGCATTCACAACTTTTCAAGAAAAAAAATTTTATTCCACTATTTTGTTAGATCCATTATATAAAATCCGAATAAAAATCAATTTCAATTCCAGGGTGAAAACTTTTCCATGGCGTTGTAGCTTTTAGCAAAGGGGAAGCTCTTGGCTGAGAGACTTATCAGTCAGTCAGTTTCATTTGCCCTGTGCAATTTTAGTTGGTCTCTGCCAGCAATTCGCACCACTTTTGAGGAGTCGACTGAAATGCAGCATCTCTGTGCACATTGACATCCTTTCTACTGTATAAGTTGTATCCATGGACACATTAAACATAAAATTTGAGATCGATATTTCTCAGCACCTATCAGACAAATATTGGCATTTGCAATTTTCTGAATATAACGAATTTTTACAGCATATCAAATGTACTGTAAGTGGGCCACAACATATGGCATAATCACCCATATACAGAGAAGTACTTTATCATGTATAGTGATTTGGGGGGATTTCTGTATGTAAATCAGTGCACAAGCGGAGGAATTTAGATTTATTATTGCGCACCATGGTGTGCAGCTGTGAGTATGCATGTGTGTTAAATGAGAGCTTTCTAGTGTGTACTGGTGGCTCTGGAGGGAAATTACCTATAAAAATATTTCATTTTATTAGACTGGAGCCCATTTGTTTTCATTTTGGGTCAAGTCTCTGCCTTCTGTTATTGTTTTCCATCCTAAATGGTTTCAGCTGTGTATGTAACCTCCACGGGTGGTATGTTGGTGTAGTGGTTAGCACCGTCGCCTCACAGCAAGAAGGTTCTGGGTTCGAACTGACTGTTCTCCCCATGGCTGTGTGGGTTTCCTCCAGGCACTCTGCTTTCCACCAACAGACATGCAGATTATGTCAACTGGCTGCTCTACAAGGTGAATATGAGTTTTAATTGTTTGTTTGCCTCTCTGTGTTCGCCCTACGATAGAATAGATGGAAGTCCAGCTTCACTGTGACCCTGATGGATAAGCGCTATAGATAATGAATAGATATGACCTTCATTAGTTTATCTATTTTACCCTCTTTCTTGCGAAATCATGTTGTTCTTTTAGTCTGCAACCCCACACTTTTTTTTTTTTATTTATTTTTTTTTTTTT
This sequence comes from Notoglanidium macrostoma, assembly GCA_030068235.1. Classification (NCBI taxonomy): domain Eukaryota; kingdom Metazoa; phylum Chordata; class Actinopteri; order Siluriformes; family Auchenoglanididae; genus Notoglanidium; species Notoglanidium macrostoma. The sequence continues at coordinate 3,623,437 of JAQQZR010000008.1, forward strand.
TTATGTATTTCGTCTGTCATTAATCATCTCTACCTTCTGAAATATTTACTTCGGTTATACTTCATTGAACATACTTCAATTAAAATGAGACGGAACAATACTCCCCCAAAACAGCAGACCCTAAATCCAGACCCATTTATATTAAGAGGGGAAAAAAAATGGTTAGCACGGCGAGCTTGAAGTATCTACGGCTCACGAAAGTGCCTTGCAGCATTTCTGCAGAGTCCAAAGATAACACAATTGATCTATAACCTCATATGTGCTTTCATTACCGGCACTTGGTTGAGCTTTTGTGTAATTACCATTCCACGATCCAGCTCTGCATAGACTTTAATTGTAAGACATTTATACACACAAAACACATCACACTCTCACTCACACACAGCTAATGAGCAGTGCCAGTAATTGGCACAATGTATTTTGTTCTTCTCTTGCTAATCCTGCAGTCCTGATTGATGTTGCATTGCTCTGCCCTGTAACACAAGTTTACTCATTAAACACTGAAGACGCGGATTTAAGCTATGAGTGTGTATGTGCGTATGGAAGACGTTACAATCCAATAGCACAAGGACAGAAATAACGGACTCGCATGTTTGTTCTCTATATTAGTATTTTTTCCTTATCTGACGTAGTCATTGAAAAGAAAAACACTGTTTGACGGTGAATCAAGATTTCCAGCAAACTTATCTTCACTCCGTAACATTCAGCAGACGAGAGCCGATTTCAGAATATCGAGATCGGTATTTAAGCCCCAAATTTCCCAGTGTCAGGTCCAAGAATTTGCTTTATTATGTAGGAAATAGTGCTACCAAATGCACGTAGTGCGCAGACATTACGAATGTAGGAATTTAATCGATTTGGTTAATGTTTGGCGAAAAAAGGCTTAAGAAGACAGAATAATGGCAAACATTTCACGGTATATTAATTCCTGTGTGTGAAGTGAACTCGGTAAATGTCAGTTCTGTAGTGTAGGCCACGCAAGGCGCATCAGAAGTGCTTACAGCTCAGTGTTTCATCTGAAGTGGGGTTTTTCCATGCTTCAGCAGGAAAAACGGCATTGCGAAACGAATCGTTCAGGTAGCTGTTAGTTTCGCTTTTTGAGTGCCGCGACGCATTTTCTGGAAGAGAGGTTTAGGAATAAGTGAGGTCCAGGGAAGAAGGAATTTACAATCATCCTGGTGGCCCGGTTTAAATTGCTGCAGCTCTGGGAGAGATCGAAAGTTGCAGTGGAATGCTTTCTCAGTCTACTTCAACTTAATAATACCCCAGGGTCCTTTTTCAGATTGTTCAGTAGCGCATCCTGCTTTTGATGACCGCCTTATAGGACTGTTGTGCAATGCTGGGATTCTTTGTCTCCCGAAATGCACCCACTTTTGTGCTTTGATTGTGATAGTGCTTTGATATGTGTCAGCCGCTTGCCTGATTAACACATGACTACGGTATCGGGTGTAGTGCTGAAAAATCCTTGTGACCGTTTAGAGATGGCGTGCAACGTTTATATCTTGGTATATTATCCTGTTTTGGGTGGTGAGGAAAACCGCACTCTGTCCTCTCACCTTCCAAGCACTCTTTTCATGTGTTTCACTATTCTTACATTCTCACTTTTTCATCCCATGTAACTGGATAGAGGGGAGTTGGAGTTGAGGGTCTAACTCCAGGGCCTTTTCCAATCAGTAACACAATGGTTTAACCACTGAGCCAACACTGCCCCATCACCTACAATTCTGCCATCATCTTTTGTTTGGTTTCAGGGGGTTCTGCGTGCATGGCATTGACAGCCTTCGACAGACTGGAGGAACGCTCCTGGCAAACATGCCTCAACCATGACGATCATCCATACCCAGGTGGATTATGAAGTCACAGAGAATAACATTGAGCTTGATGCATTCATGCTGATTCTTCTGACTCTTCATCTCTCGGGCTAAATTTCAATTAAGGAATTTACACATTTTATCTTTGCGAAACCTTTTCCTCTTTGAACTTGCCTCCTGGTGCAGAACTTCAGATGACAGGCAGGTTATGCCGACAGCAGCCATCAGTGCGAGCTTTCACCATGATGTAACATTATTGAAGAGTTGACACTTCCAGAGGCTCTTTTAGCACTAGGCAATTCATGCACTTAACCCTCAGTTTAATTAGTCTAATGAACAGATGGATACTTTGGGGCTAGAATATGAAAACCAATGAATAGACCATCTGCCCAGCTATCTTAACATGCATACCTCCAGTCCTTAGTCAGAATAATTCACTTCCTAGCCCTAGTGAGAGTGGTTACTGAAGAGCTGGAGGTTTATCATGAACGTTAGGTTTTTAGCAAGACCAAAGTCTTGCTTTACTTATAAAATGCTCAAACGGCCAATAGGCATGAGGCTGGTAGCTAGGCCAACACCAGATCGCCACAGTACTCCACAGAAAAAGCAGAGCGATTCAGAATGAAATGATAAGTCTTACATGTCATTTGGGTGGCTTTTACTTTGTTTCTAATAAAGATGGAGGAATACGCTTGCGTCGTATATACCGAGGGCTCAACACAACCGCAAATAAATGTCCATTCCAGAGGCTTTTAAGCTACTGCAAAGCCACTTGTCATATTTGAGTATAATACGGTGCACTCTAAATGTCTGTCAGTGACCTTCTAAAGGATTGCATCTGAGCATACAAGGTGTGTGAAACGTATTCATAATGCTAAGCTATAGAAATGCAATTTTCTTTTCAAACTTCTGGAATTCCTAAATGGTTTTTTTTTTTATTATTATTATTATCGGCAAACATTATTTGTAGGAAGCACTCCACTTCTTTCAGGTTTAATGGAAAACAAGAACCTCCAGGGCTTCGGAAAAGCTAATCATACTGTACAAACCCAGGCCTGGCAAGGTGTATCGCTTCTGATGGTCTCACGTGAAAGAGGATATATCTGTACATCTGTACAAATCTTTCAGACAGGCCCCAGCAAGTCTTCTGCAACCCTTCCAGTACCCTTCCACTCACGGCCACACATCTTCCTGGACTTCAGCCATCTCTGTAGTTAACTCCATTATAGTTGCCTTTTATCTTTTTTTTTTTTTTTTTTTTTAAAAGGCCTCTTTGTACTAATCTAAACTCCATGAGTCAAAGAAACAGATGTGTGGAAAGAATTGGTGAGATAACATGAATCACAGCATTCCTGCTGATATAGTATCAATACCCACATTTTGTCTTTGGCTATTGCCATGCTTTTCAGTCATTATTAAGCATCCCTATTAGCCTCTTTCCCGATTACTAATCCCACACCAAATACGTAAGCCATACCTTGAGAAATGCCTGCATTGTGTTACTCTTGCAGCTCTGAGACCTGGATATTTACACAACCTAAGCTTAAGTCTTAAGTCAGCAGGCCTTAGCCATGCCTTTCATCTGGAGCATTTGGATCATCCGAGTCTGCCTGGAGTTGGTCATGAGGGTCACAGATATTATCTTGGCTCTTTGCTTGAGCGTAATATATTCATGATGATTCTTCTGCCAGTGTCTTGGACTAAGGTTTGGCTCATTTTATGTTTGCATAATATTTGCAGTTTGAACCTGCCTGGTGGAATGAAATACCCATTTCTGGGAACGTGCTTTGAGTCACTCATTTGTGAAACACCTCATTTTGTGCAATTATATAGCAGCAATGCTCTTGAGAACTACTTGCCAGGCGGCTACATTCAGTGAACTATGAAACCTTCCCGTCTTGTTTGCTGGACTTTGCATGAAACGACTTTTTCACTCACTAAGACCTCCGTGTCTTGCAAACATGCTTGTACATATTGTTCCGTCTTGACATCTAAGCTAATTTCAGTCTGCGCTCATTCAGTGTGGTATTTTTGTTTCACTTAAATTGCTTCGAAGACCGAAAACAAAATGAAATGTCTCGCACATATTTTTTTAAAATATTTCATCATGCTCTTCAATATTTCTATATTAACTAGTCCTCGTTTTATGCCGGTTTCACGACATGCCTGCGTGAATGATGGAGTTGTCTAGTAGTCGTGAAGGCATAATAATATAGGCACGCTCTCGAGAAAGAGAAAGTTTTGCGTATACCCGTTGTTGGAATGGAGACAACATCAGAAATGAGAAAATTCGGACTTGGTGTGCAAGGACCTGGAGGCGCCTCTCAGTTTTAATTGCGTTATCTGTAAGCGTGTTCTGTGTCATCCTTCATGACAAGTCGGACCAAGGCAGAGCACTGACTGTCACATTCCAGCAACTGTCAACACAGAAGACTGAAAAGAACCCGAGGCTAGGAAATGAAGGCTGGCAATGAGCTCTGTCAATGCACAGCCCTTTCGCAAGGCCGTTAACCCTCTATAGCATGTTATAGAACTGCTTACGTCTGTGTCTTTAGAAGCTACACACCGAGACTGTTCATAAGAGGCCATGTCCTCTTTTATTAGCAAAAAAGCAATAACAGACCTAATGCAAAAAATATGTGGAGTGTCAGTGCCGTGTGCATGAACGTTCTTCTAGTCCAATTAGAAAACATCGATTGAGTCAGGTTTGGCACGGTTAAGGCATGAATATGCCAAACCTGGAGGCCTAAAATAACCTAGCAAAAGTGCAATGTAGACACAAAAATGAGACCAGAAGAGCTTCAAATGAAGTCATTATTTGTTATTTGATAATTAAAGACAACTTTCTCTGTGGAAATCAAAATGTACCTGAAACTTTTTTGTTTTTCTTTAGTATATTATGACACCTAGAAGCTTTTCGAGAGGACCTTTTCTCCCTGCGTTTATTACTGTGGGTGTGTGTTTAAGTGTAGATAATGCTGCGTACAGCAGATTACGTGTTGTTTGGCGTCTCTGTTCTCCTGCTATGACTGTGACTCATTGAGATGAATTCTCTGCGGATGATTTAAATACAGAATGGCATACGGAGGCTAGAGATGGCAGTAACCTTGAACAATGTGCTCTGACAAAGCAGAATGAATGTATGAGTGTGGAAATGTCTCTGAAGTTATGTTCCCATGCCTTTTACATTTCGTCTATACTATATTCTCTTTTTCTTTTATGTGGTCAGATGCAAAAAAAAAAAAATTATAATAATCAGCTCAGCTCCTTAGCGAGTAGGCAGAGTTAAACAATGATAATCAATGATATAAGTGGATAAGGACCTGGAAGATATTGAATAGAAATATGTAAATAATAATGAAACAAAAGCATGACAATATTTCCTAATGAAATTATCCAGATAGAAATAGACAACCTAATCAGAAGTAGACACTGTACAGGTGAACACAGTCAGGTAACAAACCAATGACAGGGCAGGAGTGGAGACAAAGGAATAAATTATTATTATTGTTGGTGCTGCATTTGTGGGACAGTTAGATCGTCATGTTTTGTCATATTCATAGTCTCAAAAATGACTCAATCCACCATGTTTAATAACTCAGTTCTTCAGTTGTTTTCTGAATGATTGTTAGAAACACAGCCTTTGTTTGTATCACTGTAACAGCTCTCGGCTGAGACTGAATAAAAGATTTGAATAAAAGTGCCTGCCAGATCAATAAATGAAAATATGAATGTAAATGCAGTACAGAGCATCAGCATGGCACGCGCTGAAAGCAGCATCTATTCTTATGTATTGTTGGGTTTTTTCCTCGCATGCCAAAAAATTGATCATGAAGACAGGTTACAAGCTACGACACTTCCTTTCATTCTCCCTCTCGTGTCTAAATATTTAAAGGCTGCTCATCTACGACTTTGATGTCTTCTCTTCAGCTCCACCGAGAGCGTCTGTAGGATTTTCAGCTGCACGCGTCTGTGGCGTGTATGCACATGTATTAAAAAAAAAAAAAGAGCAATACAGATCAAAAGAGGACAGAGGAGTAAAAAGACACTGTGGGGAGGAATTGCGTGAGGGAGAGAGGAACAGACCACGTGAATGATTGAGGGAGTGAGTGAGGGAGAGACTGGAAGAGAGAGAGAGAGAGAGAGTTGGCAGGGACCGAAGCGCTTGCTGTGTGAACACGGACAAGAGCAGGAGGAGGAGAAAAACAGTGGAAACATATTGCCAAAGAGAGAGCGAGCAACACAGTGCAGCAGCAGTAGCGGATCAGCGAAGCGCCAGAGCGAAGATGTGAACACACGCAGCAGGACAAAAAGCTAGTAACACGCTCTCGCATCGCTTTGTACCAGCAAAGAACGGAGCGAGCTTGGAAGCAAAGGAGGACTTCTTTTTGAGTGACAGGACGAGGAGGCGGGGCTTAAAGAGGCAAGTTGATACATATTGAAGTATGGAAGTGTGCTAATCCAGTGCAACATGAGCATGACTGAAGATCGCTGCTGATGGTGAGGAAGTGAATAACAAAATAGAGAGCAAAGAAAGAAGAGCGAGCGTGTCAAAACAGATTTCACGTCAGCAGCGGTCAGCTCTCTGCAGGCGGTATTTGTGTGTGTGTGTGTGTGTGTGTGTGTGTGTGTGTGTGTGTGTGTGAGAGCTAGCGTGGAGTGCAGCCTCCCCTCTCACACCAGGCAGCTGTCTTCACTCGCTCACAGGAGAGGGCAGCCGTGTAGAGAAAGCGAGATAGTGGAGAAAGAGTGCTGGAGGAGAGAAAAAGCGCGAGACAGATGGCACAGATGGAAGTGAGAAAACAAACACACAAGCGGCAGGAGGAAGCCGGACAGAAGGACTCGAAATGAGGATCAGCGATCGGCAGAAGTGGTAACGTGGGGCGAGTTGTGGTGGACACGTAGGCACAGAAACCTGACAGAGGAAACGGATGGAGAGAGCAATCACAATCACAGACAAGATGGATAGACAAAACAGTCTGGACTACTGACTCTGCCTCTAACTCTTACTCTGCTCAGTGAGCTGGCACTAAGCCGCCCTGCACTTGTCTTCTTTTCATCTCTGGGTTTTTTCCCACCCCCTCTCATTCCTTCTTTCAAACTTTCCATATTTGTGTCCATATTTGCGTCCATCTGTGTGTGTGTGTGGGTACATGTTGGTGCGTTAGCGTCAGAGCTTGGTCAGGCTGTCCTTCAGCAGAGTTAATAAGACGCAGTTCCTCAGGAGACGCTAAATAGATGGACTGAATGAAAGATACAAGGGCAAAAAGAGAGACAGAAAGAGGGAAAGACAGAGGGATAGGTTAGAGGTGTTGCCGGGGAGCATACTGTGCCACCATATGAGCTGAATCCTCTGTGTCTTAATGAGATCTTTTACTTTTCTAGCCTGCACTAGATGAGCTGTCATGAAAGCACTTTGTCATGTCAGTGTCAGTGTAATGTTATTATCTGATGTAATAATCATTAGCTAGCCTAGTAATCGAGACTAACAATAAATATGCAGAGGACCTCAATGGCTTATTCTCCATGGTTTAAGCACTGGCAAGGCTCCTGGATCAGAACAGGGCATTTTTGTAGCTGGAGTTTTGTGATCTGATATTCTTGCTGGTGAGGTGATGGCAGGAGCTTTATAACCGGCTAAGTGAGCTAACTCCTCTCGGTGATGTTTTACTTGTACTTCGTATCGTATCGAGCTTCAGAAAAGCTGTTGTGAATCAGAGCTTTACACCTAACAATGTCAAATTGAAGCACCAGCCACTTTTAGAGCAGGGTTTACTTTTTGGGCATTACTTGTGTGGGTTCATTATCCCTTGGACATTCTCTTGCTGCCTGCAGCCCCATGATCGCTCCTGGCACGGCACCCTGGCTAGGAAATGAAGCCGTGCCCTGTGCCGCTCTAGCAACACTGTGGACATTCATGGCTCGGGAATTCCCGCGCCCTCGCCGGTCCTCATCCTCGGTGCCCCGTCAAGTGCCCAATCGCCGCCGCTTGCCCCTGGCACTCCGTACCCGCCTGCATGGCCTGCGCCACGCCTGTTCCCCAGCCTCTTCACCAGTCCGTAGGGCACTGTGGACACTGGCTCTGTGCACTGCGCTGGGCCTGCTGCTGTCGTGGTCCTCAAACCGCGTGCTGCACTGGTTGGCTTTGCCCACGGCCACCAGAGTGCACACGCAATGGGCACGCCAGCTCGACTTCCCCACCATCACTATCTGCAACAACAACCCGGTGCGGCTCCAGCACCTCACCAAGAGTGACCTGTACTTCGCCGGCCACTGGCTGGGCCTGCTGCATGCTAATGGGACGGCACGCTCGCTAGTGCTAGAGCTGCTGCGTGGCGAGCATCTTGCTTGGTTCCGCAAACTCTCTGACTTTCGGCTCTTCCTCCCGCCGCGCCGCTTCCCGGGGACCAGCCTCGAGTTCCTCGATCGCCTCGGGCACCAGCTGGACGACATGCTGCTCGCCTGCAAGTATCGAGGAGAAACGTGCGGCGCTCACAACTTCTCCACTGTGAGTTTTTCTTTCTCTTCTATTTTTGTTCCCATCTCCTTTTTCAGGTTCGAGCTCATACTGCAAAGGCAGTTCCTTCTTCCTTCTGTTCCATCTACTGCCTCACAATGCATTTGAAAATTTATCGTGAAATGCCTAATATACATGGAGATTCCCGTATTAGCGGCATAAACCATGTAGCCATAAATGCTCAAAATGGGGATCTTTGAAAAGATAAATGTTTTCAGGTTCAAGCACCATCTTTCCACACTGATCGTGTGATTCAGCAGTGGTGAGTGAGTGGTTAAAGATCTCCACTGACCAGATTACCAGTGAGTCACTTTTGGACACGTGAGCAAGACGTTTTATCCTGTGCTGAGCTACTGAGCTATAATGCTGGATTTCGCCCGACCTCTAATCCGCTGTGGATAAAAGCGTCCGTCCAACATAGAATGTGAATGTATCTGAGAATTGTATGTGGTCCTGCATGTGTTTGGCTCTTCCTTTCAGTTTCTCGCCACTTGTTAGAGAGAACCAGCGACCGATGCTTTCTCCGTGCTGGTCTGTAGGAGTGTGTGCGTGTCATTTCCCCCTTTACTTATTAAATGAAATCCATCAGAGCTTACTTCAGACTCCTCTCGTAAACTGGTAGACACTCCCTGAGCTGAGCCTTGTGAAAGTAAAGGCCACGCATCATTCAACCATCGTGTTGCTGTCTCCTCATCCTTAGTAGTCCTGTCCTCCTCATATCCATTACATTACTTTATGAGGCCAGGTGGATAGTCATATTTTAAAGACTGAAGATTGTTTTTGTGGAAAACATATCACTGTGTAAGATGAGCTATAACATGCACTGGAGGTAATTGTTGGCATTTTAATTTGTGAACAGGCTTCACATACACACACACGTCATCAAAAAAACAGCACGACTTGAGCAACTCAAGGCAGAAAGTTGTGTGGTTATGTACGTGAGGAAGTCACGTGTTCAGAGTCGGGTTACGCAGCTGCCGAAGACGCTTTTCTATGCTGCTTATTCAAATTACCTGCGTGTAGTTCACGCATCATTTTCTCGAGTAGAAGCACTTTTTTTATCAATTGCGTCTAGACCACCATTATTATTCACAAACACTTATATAGAATTTTGAGGCTGTGTTAGCAGAACTGGAGTATATACTTCATAAATATGTTTTCATTAGTGTGTAAATATGAACCGTTGTGTTTTCGTGAGCTTAGCGTGAGCCCTTTATATCTACATAGGGAACGGACGAACCTCTACAGAGCTCTTCAGTAGCACAGAACGGACGAACCTCTGCAGAGCAGCGTGACTCTGTAAGGAAGCACCAGAATGATGACAAAGAAGAAGAAAGAGTAGAGAGAAGAGGAATCAGTGCTATGCTGGTGCTGGATAACGAAGTTCGAGAAGCCAAGTTTTATAAAATGGAGGATCGTACTTATTATTTAGCACGGCAAAAGCAAGGGATTGCGAATGTAAGTACGCCACAGGCACCTGGCGGCCACCGTACTTTCTAATACACGCTTGGAAAGGGAGGGGAAAGAGAGGGGCGTTCAGGATGCTGAATGCTACATAGTGCACCTTTAAAACATTTTAGAGGTTTTTTCATTCAAAGATGAAAAACCAAAACAGACTAATATGATATATGGATAAGAAGATGGCAAATATTAAACGGGTGTGTTGTATTTTGCTACTATACTGCTGCATGAATAGTCCTGCTTGTAATGATCACATTAATCACTGCAAATTTGTTTTGATTTACCAGGATGGCTCGAACCCTCATAATTTGTCAGGTTACGAAATAGCACATAATCCCACAAATTCTGTATTTCTGTAGTCTTGCATTTTTTTTTATTTAATATCATGCTCCAACAGATACTAAATCATAGTCTCGAAATCCTGATGCGTGTGCGGGATGCAGGCTATTTCAACGTATTGAATTAATACGATGATGCCAGTGTTTGTTAGTTCAGCGTGCTGTCCTCTAAAGAAGACACGCCCATGGAAATCTATTACGCTCACAAGCTAATTAATGTTACTGTTATATGTCGTGGTTACATCAAACATGTCCATGGGCCACCGTCGTTCACACATCTGTTTCCGCCCCGAGTGCGCAACTCTCGCATTACACCTGGGGGCTGAAACGTGGTAAGTGCAATTTTGGTAATAACTCCTTCGTAAGCATGTGTAAATCAACTCAGGAATACAGAAATGCTTATGTTATGTAATTAACCCGAGGCTGAGCAGTGAACATCACATGGAAGGAATGAAAAAATGTGCCGCAATTGCAGCTCCATCTCATGCCACCGCTCAAGAAGTCTAATGTTTCTGTATTGTACAATCCGCGTCTGTCCCTGAAGCCTTTTAATCCAAAACAAATAATTGAAAACTGTGGCTCAGTGTCCCGTTCACACACCTTCGACTGAATGCTAAATGATAACGCGTTTATTCTCCTGACGCGATGTGGTCATCTCTTAATCACACCTGATAGTGATTCCATTAGTACGGGTTCTCTGTGCGCCCGTGCTTTCTTCTTCCTCACTCCTTTTATTCAGTAAAAATAACTCGATGATGCCTCGAATGAGAAATTTACCAGGAAGAAGAATAACTGCTGGAATAAAGACGGTCCTCCAGCTCCGTGTTGCTGACTGGATTTACTCTTTTAAGCAAACTTTTCATAACGTCGGTCTGGCCTTCAGTCAATCTTCGAGGTAGCTGAATTATTAATCCATACATTTTCTTCACCATGGTGATGGAGTTTGCCCGCCGAGTCCATCAGCGTCTAAAAATAGCCGTGTCTGCTTTAATGCAGTATTGGATTAGTGATAATCCCAGAGCCTGGAGTTCTCCATCAGGATGCCTGTGTGTCCCATTCAGTCTCGTTCAATCCCTTCAGCTGGGAAGTGTTAGCTAAAGCACCTTTCAGTGAGCCCGGCAAAGTAGCTAGCACTTGCCTGTGCCTGTTTGAAATGAGGTTGCTGAAGTGTGTAAAGAAAGTCATCAGCAGTGGACAGGTATGTAAATTTAGACAAATTGGTGTGCAGGGACTGGCTGATCCATTCGAGCCCTTGAGGAAAGGGAGATCTTTTTCCCACACGTGAAGAACGCAAGCCATAAATCCAAGGCGCAGCGCTTTCCATACTATCAGATCAGAAGGTTATAATGGAACCGGGATTGATTTATCAGTGCAGCAGTCGCATCAGGATGTAGGACAGAACGCTCCAGTGACTGCATCTGCTTTTCATGGTGATTATAAATGAGCTAGCAGGGCTAATTCACTCTATTTCCCAGATTATTCAGACATCAACTATTGTCGTAAGCAGGGGCGGAAATACAGAACCGTACTTAAGCACGTTTTTTCGAGGATCTGTATTTTACTTGAGTATAAAATTTTTTGGAAGCTCCTGTGCTTTCGACTCCACTACATTTCGATGTTACTCCAAACTTTGAAGCATGGCTTCGAAGTCAGCCCGTGAACTTTCTTTTCTTTTCTAAAACGCGATCGGCCTCATTCCGCGTCCGTCGCAGAAAAATCGACCCGAGTAAACCGCGTACGCCTACACTCGGGTTCAGAGTACTTGCCGTATCTTTGAACAGTTCGATTAGACGTTCTCGGGTGGTCGTGACCTCCTCGTTCCTCGCCAGAGCGCCCGTGGCTGTATCTGAAATCCACGTTTGAGATTTTTGGAATGAAGGAAGGCTCAGACTTTGCCGTCCAGCCTGAGAAAGCATGCCGAGGTATGTGAACTTTTGTTGAGATCCGGAGAAACATTTTAAACGAAGTCCTGTCCATGGCTAGCTAGCTAAAATGCCGAATTAACGTTACTGATTAAAGTCCTTTCAGAAAGATATATTTTCAAAAAGAATCAAAAAATCTACTGCCGACATACTGTATGCCCAGCAGCAGACCGAACCATATTCATCCCGATAACAATCCTTACCTTTTTCCTGTAGCACCTGATTAGGAGGTAAAATTCAAACTATGCTGTTCATATCCATGCACGTTTTACTGCCCAAACATAATTTCTAATAAACCCAGATAAAAATAACCATTTCTTCCATCCAGGTTTCATACTTCATAGATTAATGCACAGTTTTGCGGTCTCCTGTTCAGCGCAGCCGCTGCAATTTTTTTGCCCCCATTTTGCTGTCACCGACAATTATTTCTGTCATGGCTAAATTGCATGTGAGTCGCCCAGTGCGAGAGGTTAAACCGTGTCTGATAAATGAGCTATTAAAGGTTATGACATATTAATCATGTCTAGAGAGCATTGGTCAGGTTTTTTTTTACATTTTTTTTTTTTTGTCACATTCAGATCATGTGGAAGAATTTGGGATGATGGTAAAAGTTGTACACTCTGCCAGTTGGAAAGTGGGAACTACAGCAAATGTCTCTGCTATTCTCGGCGTAGTGGAGTTGCTCGGTAACCATATTCACACGCTGTAGGCTCCGTGCGAGTCTGAATCCTCGGCAGAACAACAAAACAAAACAGCATGCCGGTCATGTAGGCAGTAAAAATTGAACAGTGGCACCAGCCTCTCCTCTTCTTTTGAAGCTTACTAAGGTGCTATTGCGGTAGGAGCAATAGTCAGTATTTAGCTGTGAGTCAGTTTTATATCCTGCAGATCCACTAAAAATGGCAAAAAGCCTGAAATCTCGTTGCTGAATTCTTAAATCTGATTGGTCAGGCCATGTTGATTCATTTCCTATAACAGCAGCGCTGGCAGGCTTTTTGACCGTAATTTCACTTATAGGTCTACATGCATGCGCTCCTTCTAATAGGTTAGCGTTTCTATAGCAACAAGTCATTCACGGGAACTCGAATATCAGAAGTGTGAAGTGTATTTCAATAATAAATAAAAAATCGTAATAATTGGCAAGTCGCTATGGTGTGAGAGGTAAAAAAAAAAAAAAACCCACTCCAGGACATGCTGTTATAGGAAGATAATCCCTGGTGTGAATCAGTTTCCATTAACAGCACACTATGCCGTGCGTCATTTCTTACGTAACGTACACCTTAAATTCTCCTCGGGTTTTTTTGTTTTCTTTTCTTTGGTATTGTTTCTAATGGGATTTTTAAAACAAGGCAGGAACAAATCAGAGAAAATGATTGCAAGGTCGCTGGGTTTTTTTTTTAATTTTTTTTTATGTATTTGATTTGGCTTCTTCATAAATGAAGCCCCTTTTTAATCAGGCCTTTAGCTCCAGAAAACCCCATAGAAAAGTTTACACTGAAAGCCGCATCAGCAGAAACGCACATGTCAATGGCGAGGGAGATGAAATTAGTGCACAGAAATCAATGCTCACTTTATATAACATATTGTTTGTAGCTGATTTATTTACTCAAGACTCTCTTTGAGCACTTTGATCCTCCGGTTCATGGCATAACAATTCCCATAGCAACCAGAAGAAGGTCGAGCTAAGTGTTGCGAAAAAGACAGAAGAGCCTTTCCATTCCATTTTCTGTTTAGATCTCCATCTCTCTCGGCCCCTCCATGTGTCTTTAGGTGTTCCCCAGGTGTTCCTACTCTCTTCTCCATATTTATTAATGATATTCCCGAACAGCGTTGATAATACTCCAATACTCATGATGATATAATTCTACACGTCACTGATGCTGATGCGGAAATAAAATCACTTCAGGATAGTTTTCTGGAAATACAGCAGGTTTTTACTCATTTTAATCAACGTTACATTCGAAACTAAAGTTACGTATTTTGATCGGAAGGGTACCGTGTTCCCCTCCAACTTGGATGTTACCACTAGAGATATAATCATTCTTGAGCATTATAAATACTTCTCTACATCTGGTTGGATAGTGCATTGTCCTCCTCTCATTATGTCACCACGCCGCTGTAAGGCTCGGTTTACTATAGAGAAACTGTTCTTCTTTTACCATCTGCTGCCAAACGTATGACCATACTCCCGTTGTTTGACGACGGGGATACAATTGGAAGCTTGGCCTGCAAAGGAACACTTCGAAACCTCGATACAGTTTATCATTCCGCCTTTAACAAATGCCCGCTTAAAAACACACCACTGCCTTCTGTATTCTTTGGTCGAATGGCCGTCTTTGCATACTCGTAGTAAGAGCCATTGGCTTACACTTATTTATGAAGCTCTCCTTGGATACTCACCCCCTGTCCAAATCAATCCAGTTAACATCTATGTAAACATCTATGTAACATCACAGTAAAAGCCTCTAAATCCAACACGTTCTTTGGCCTGTTGTCAATTCAGTCAGTGGCTGCGAATGATTAGAATTTGCTACAAAACGCCCGAGTAAACCTCACTTTATATCAGTAACTGCTTTTAGAAGCCTGCTTGTAAACATTTTAAGGACAATTGCAAATGTGTTAATTTTTTTTTTTTCCTTCAATGATTTGATTTATTCTTACTCGTTTTGTCTGGTTTTTTTTCTTTCCTTCCCTCCTTTCTTCCCTGGGAGGATCGCTAATCTATTGCAGGGCTAACACAGACACAAACAATTCATACCTATAGGTAATTTAAGAGTAGTCACTCAGATGAAACCCACTCAGGAGTACAGACATGTCCCATGGTTCTGGGCCATGCTGCTGCTCTGGATCTTTCTATTCTTATTTATTATTTGAGGTTCTTCAAAGAGAACATAATCATAATGGAATAGTTCATGCCAAGGTGGTGTGATACCCCATAGTGCATTATTTTTGCATTCCAACGAATGTGTTAATCCACTTATACCACAGCGATTTGCCAGTGATGTTTAATCCATCCATCCATCCATCCATTATCTATAGCGCTTTATCCGTTATCTCGTTAAATATTAAATAAATGTCTCCTCAGAAGAAACTCCATCGCGTCGATGATTACGCGTTTTTCTTTTTTCATTTGTTTTCACGATTCGTCTTAGTTTACATGGCGTGTCCGCCGTACAAGACCCTGTGTACGAGCTGTTCCTGCTGACAGCGCATTAATATAAACATACCTTTCATGCTACGGTTCGAGAATTCAACTGCGTCATAAATGTGTATGACTGGAGTAGCAGACTGTACATTTGGTCGTCCTTATTTAAAATATTCATTGACAATAGTATGGAAATATTCTTGAAAATGAGCAGCTTATAATAATGAGTTATAATATAAAAAGCTTAAAATATTTAGTCAGCTATCTTTTCACTGACTACTGTTCGTCTCTGCATTTACATTATTGTCGCAGGTTTATCTCTGCACGCACACACGCTAACATTATAATATCACTTTAGACCTATTGATTAGGGTAGCATGGAAGGCAAAATAAACCCTGTAATATGATACTGTTTGTGTTTGTTAAAAGGATTGCAATTGTTTATCGGGCAACTAGCATTAAATCTGTTTGCGAGATCACATTACGCTATACCTAGCTCGCTAACCATTTCAACAAAACGGTCAGAAATCAGCAACAGGATTTGAAGTGATTTTGGGCATTCCGCTTAGTGTTTACGAGCCCTGCGTCAGATTACACCGTGGCGAATAAACCTCGTACGTTTTCTTTTTGTTTGTGAAATACAATTGTTATTATTGTTTCTGCGACACGGTGAACAGCTCTCCGTCACCCCACAGTTACAAGTGCGAACTCGAAGTTGACGCTTTACCCTCTACAAGTTAGTGTGCTGCGATGCCTTTTTTTCCCCCCTCCTTCTTTCTTTTTCTTCTTTTTTGCCTGTCAGAGCTTGTCAGATTTCTCCAAAGCAGGAACGCAAAAGGTCAGAGGGAAGTCAAGTTTCCTACACTTTGCACATTTCATGCTACTGATGGGAACTTGAGAACTTCTCATTTTTATATCCAGTATATCATATAGCAAAGGAGCAATATGTTGAACCTTGAGGCAGAAGACCACGAACAAGCAGAGGAATCTGAGGCGACAGTGGGCAGAGGGTCACTGAAACTTGAATACTGAAAAAAAAGAGCTAACAGAGCTTTTGCTCCCATTGTAGCCTCAGGTTCCTATTATCACCTGACTACATGCTACATGTGGCCATCTGTTGGTGTAGTTCTTCCACGTCAAGGATCGTTGTGTTTTGCAACCTGAGATGCTCACCATGCTTGCAAAGAGTGGTTATTTGAGTTACTATAGACTTCCTGTCGGCACCAAGCAGCCTGGCGATGCGCCGCTGATTCATCTCATCAACAGAGCGTAGATTTAAGGCACATCTATTCCACAAGAGTTTTATCTTTTACATTATCTTTCACTTCTTCTAGCACTTGCATACGCAAAAACACCCCTTAGATATAAAATGTGTGAAATTGTTGTCAATTACAGAGATTGAAGTACTTTTAACTTTCGTCCCATTCCAACTTGTGTCTTATTGTAGCTAGCTACACATGTATATCTGTTAAATAGTCTGGAGATACCAGTGTAAGTGGTCGGCTGCTCTGCAAGACTTACTCCCAGAATTGTACTCCCTGGACTGATCTCCTTGTTGGCATCAAGCTGAAGGAGAGCAGAGTTCTCACCCTGTTTACATTTCCAACTCTCCGAGGTCAAGGCAATGACTTCTCCAAGCACTTATTTTGCTCAGTTAAGCTTATGCATAATGGTGTTCATTATGTTCTGGGCATTAGTTAGGATTTAATGGAGTCTACCGTACAGTATATAACATCTTTGAAAAATGTACATATGTATGGAAATACACACACATTAAGGGATTTAATTTCATCTTTAGCAACTGCTTTATCCTATTCTGGGTCATGGTTGATCTGGAGCATATCCTGAGACCACTGGGTGAGAGGTCAGAACACCATACAAGCACACATTCACACCTAGGGGCAATATAGCATAGTCAGTCCCCCTACTGGGAGTTGGGTTGAAGCTGGAGAACCTGGAGAAAGCCCACATGGATACAGGAAGAATGTGAAACGCCGTACTTAATCTCAGGATCGAACTGGAGGCTCTGGAGCTGTGAGACAGCAATGCTACCCACTGCCCCACCCTGCCATCCTGACACGAACAGGATATACATATATTGTGTGCATGATTACCTTTTTAGTAAGGCAAATTTTGACCTATACAATGTAGAAGTCCTTGTGTTGCCAGTATTGTGTAACTGAATGCTAAGTTAGAGGAGAGGTCACTGAAGTTTGAAGACGAGCAAGGTCATCCTTCAGCAAGTTCAACACACTTTCCAGTCAAAAATATACTCTAACATGGCATGCTTCGGAAATCAAATATAAGGAAAGCTCCAGTGGTCTTGGCATGAAATATAAATGCATTACCTTACTCTTACCAGACCTCAGAGAAAAAAAAAAGGTTCAGGGTTCAGAACTAAGGGAAGCATTCAAGGCCTTAGTGCAGCCTTCTGGAAAACCTTATTTCCCCTTTATGCTGTTTTTTTTTGCTCGTTACGGCACTGAGGGCAGCCGTTGCTGTGAAAATCAACCGAGATCCTCGGTATCGATTCTGCCGATTCTGATACCCTGACCATGAGCTTTAATTTTAAATCAGAGATAATCTACGCTTAGATTTGTGGAAGTTTTTTATCCTCAGCATATTTATGATATAACGTCATCAATGACAGCTAGGGGAAAAAAAGGTAATGCCGGCTTAGCAACACCGGGTCAAACAATACGTGGCCGTGCAAAATCTCTTTAAATCTTTAATTAAAAATAATGTAGCTAAGATTTTGATCAGAAGAATATGAGTTATGGATAGAATATGAGAGCCACCATTGAGCCCTCAAGCCGAACCTTAAATGTACATACAATTTCATTAGTTTGCTTGTTTGCTCTGTCATTTATTTGTTCTGCTTCAGTAATTGCTTTTACCTGGTCAGGAGGTGTAGGTCCAGAGTTTATCCTGCGAAGCGAACCTTAGATGAGACGCCAGTCTATCTGTGTCTAATTAGAACAGGGTACAATTAGCACAGTGGGTGTCTCATTGGAATTTTGGTTATATTAAGGTAGTTCTTTTAAGGTTGTTCCTCGAATGAACCCACATACAAGCTTGATATAACTTTATTTAACTTCGAGTCAACTTTTTCATAGTGGTCTCACTTTTATTCAGTTTGATCAACTTTGTAGCGAGCGTATCCATCCATTATCTATAGCGCTTTATCCGTCTGGGTGGCGGGGAAGCTGGAGCCAATCCCAGCATCTTGGGGCGA
>JAQQZR010000008.1:3641965-3657060 GCA_030068235.1 Notoglanidium macrostoma
GGCACCCTGGGTGACCCGGGGATCGAACCCAGGACCTTCTTGCTGTGAGGCGACAGTGCTAACCACCGTGCCGCCACTCAATATGTGTAAAACCTGCAAAAATGAAATGCACACACATTAGACGATGATGGAATGGCAGTGATTCCTGCACTGGGAATGTGGAGGCATTAAGTGGGAATACAGCAGCCATTTATACAGCCTGCTATTTCTGTTTGGTTTTGATATTCATAGAATCGCACCTTTAATGTGGCCCGGGAGTACCAAAGCACCTGATGAAATTACACCTTTTTTTTTTTAGAAATGGCCTTGCAGACCTTTCAGACAACTTTATATGATTTTTGACTCGCTGATTTAACATATTTTCCAAAGACGTCAAACGCCAAGTTGTGCGCACTTGACAGCAGGGTGGTTTAAGTTGTAGTTTTTGGGTCACAGATGAAAGCTAGTGCTCTAAAATGAAATGATTAATTCATGCATTCAAAAGCAATCTCAAAATGTAAATCATGGAAGGGGTCACCGATCTGTTTTCCGTTGCTGGGTTGCGGCTGCTTCTCACCAGAGCCTTCTCCTTTCTTTTCTTTTCTTTTCTTTTCCTTTGTTCTTTCCCATACGTTTTCCTGCTTTTATGTGTGTGATGATCGTTATGTGTCAGTTGCACGTCTTCCCGCCTACGGTGAATATTTTGCAGCGTCTTAGCACGTGCAGTACACCTGATGCTTTCTTCAATGCATGGCAGGGCCGCAAGGAAAACGTTACTGCTCTCCAAAAAGAACATTGCTGCCTGTATACATTTTGCTAAGGATCTCATGGACAAGCCAGAATGCTATTGGACAAATTTTGTGGATGGATGAGACCAAAATAGAACTTTTTGTTTTAAATGAGAAGTGATATGTTGGAGAAAGGAAAACACTGCAGAACCTTATCCCATCTATGAAACATGGAGGTGGTAGTGTCATGGTTTGCTGCACCTGGGCCAGGACGGCTTGCCGTCATTGATAAACTCTGAATTAAACCAGAAAATGCCAAAGGAAGATGTCAGAACGTCTGTCCGTGAACTGTCCATGAATCTCGAGAGGAAGTGGGTCATGCCGCAAGACAATGGCTCCATGCTCACAAGTCGTTCTGCCAAAGAATGGTTAAAAACAATAGCGTTAAAGTTTTATGAATGTACTTTCAAAGAAATTTCCTCATGTGAGGAAACGCACCAACATCCCAGCGCTGAAGCTGTTCTGTGCAGAGGAATGGGCTACAATTCCTCCAAGCTGATGTGCAAGACTGATAAACAGTCACCAGAAGCGTTTAGTTGCGGCGCAAGAGGGTTTGAAAGCAAAGGTTCACATCCTTTTGCTGCACGTAGATATGCAAGATTGGATGATAATATTTAAATGACCAAATGTAATATTTTTGGCTCATTAATCGGGTTCTCTTGATCTACTTTTAGGACTTGAAAAGGTGTAAATCTGATAATGTTTTCGGTCATATTTATGCAAAAATATATAGAAAATCCTAAAGGCTTCACAAACTTTCAAACATCACTGTAGTATATGTCCATATATTTAGAGTAAGAAAGTTTGAGTACACATGTTTTCTGTTCGTTTTTCCATACGGGGTTTCAGAAACATCTGGAACGTTTTGTGATCCTAGTGCTAATTTCTTAGAGCTTGTGCAAGAACTGACTGCACAGGGGGACATTACTGGTACACTTAGAATGGTATTTAACAGGAGAACATTAATCAACGATCTCAGATGTTGGTGATAACTGATGGGAAAGGCTAGGCTAGGCTAGTTAGCGATGTGTGAGACGACGGCAGCATTAGCGTGAAAGTTAAAGCTTTGGAAGCTGACGCGCTTAAACAGAGTATACAGATGAGGAGGTAAGGGAGATGTAAATATTCCAGGAATAAAGCATCACTCCAATCCCATCTTTAGGTAGAGATGAAGTAAGAGCTAACTCCCACTGCACCATTGTCAGCAGGTAATCAAACAGCATTGTGGGTAATGAAGTCAGAAACCATTAACCAAAGCAACATGTCGATTAAAAAACTCCTAATGAGTCTGGATTCAGATGTAGATTATTATGTATCTATGATTGTAGTATAATTATTGGTTCTGTTGTGTGTGTGTGTGTGTGTGTGTGTGTGTGTGTGTGTGTTTTTTTTTATAGCTCAATAAAACCAGACACACTGGCTGCCACTTGGGAAGTTGCAGTAGATCACTGATAAACAGTTCTATCCTTGGGTTAATCAATTTCTCTGGAAGACTTTCCTCAGAATCGCAGAACTTGAGTTAATACACATACCGCTTCAGCGCATAATAGCAACGTGAACCCGGTTTTTTCAAGAGACTTTCAAAAGTGCCCTTTTTACATGAGGTGACAGACCATTCCTTCTTTTTGCAGACTTCAAAGTCATAAATATTCATACTTTGTACTTCTGGAATGAATGGCAGAGGACCTTCACGTTGAACACTGCTATTACACTGGGCTATTTAAAAAAAAAAATTAAACCATGAGCCTAGTTGGATTTGCCTGTAAATGTTAAAACATTTCTGGAAAAAAAAAATCTGTCACTTGTGTTTCATGGTTTTTTTTTTTTAGTGAATGCTTTTTAAATCAATAGATTTCAATAGAAATGATTTTCCTCATGGCTGTGGAGTGTTAATGATCAAAGTGTTGTCTTTGTTCACTTCCTGCCTTGTCATTTTCCTTGTTTCCGAGCAAGACTCAAATTTCCAAGTCATTCTGACCGCTGTCAGCGTGTACCAAACATCACTGTGCAGAATGGACCGTAAAACCAATGCGAGTGCCTGGATATCACCAAGGATTTCATAGGAATTTAACATTATGTATTGGATGAACAAAGTTCTAAAACATGTCGTGACCACTAAACCCAACCCTGACTCTTACCTTAATTATAATTGGACCTATGGGATGGTTTGTGCAAATCTAGAGACCATGTTGCATGGGAACAATATGCACCCCAAATCAATGGCTTTAAAAAGTTCCTTGAAATACACTCCTACTGTAATATTATTTACGTTACAAGTGTATTCATTCATTCATCTTCAGTAAAAATTGACCCTGATAGAACCTCAGAATATCCTGGGAACACTAGGCGTGATGCTGGTCCTTGGCAGGGCATCATGCACACATATTCACACCTTGGGGCAGCTTAGCATGGCCAGTCCACCTAGTTGCAGGAAGTTAGAGAACACAGAGTAAACCCAAGTGGACAGGGAGCATATCATGGCGCGTTCTGAGTTGCGACTTGTAATTCCCTGCCTACAATTAGTAACCCCACTGAACGCGCACCCTCAACTTGAAATTTCAACTTGGCAACCTGATGTAGTCTTCTCAACTACCATTTCCTTCTCCGTCTACAGAGTGACGACAAATGTACATATCCGCTCACACTGTAAACACTGCTTTTTATAGTAGTAGTAGTTTCTTAGTAGTTTATAGCAGTATTGCTTCTAGATCAGCTCATAGAAGGACACAGCGCATGGTCAAATCCAAAGCATTCTCCATACAAATCGCCGTTTTTAGTTATTACTAATGATATCCGGTTAGGATATTGCTAAGCTGTTCGCTATTGTCTGCTAGCTAGCTTGCTGCTAAGCTACTCTCTGTTGTCTGCTGCTGCAGTTTCACTGCAGAAGGTTGAATGTACTTTAAAAGTACAGAACCCATAGGCACTCAGGCCTGTAGGTGTAAAAGTGCACTTTAAGTAGCTTTTAATGAGCTTTATATTCTCTCATAGATGCATAGTTTTTTATTTTTTATTTTCCTCCGCTTTGCAAGTTCAACATACCAATGTAGGAAAAATTATATTAGGACAACTTGCAAAGTACCACTCACAAGGTGCCCTGCATAGAACTTCACATACAGACAGTATGAGCACAGGATTGAGCCGAGAACAGTGACTCAGGCGAGAGGCAGGGTGCACCCTGGGAAATCCATTACAGGGATAATCCACGTCTTTGGACTGTGGGAGGAAACCTGTGCAGGCACGGAGAGACCATGCAAACTCCGCACAGAATGGGCCCTGATCGATTGCTCATCCATCTTCTTCCACCTCATAACAATGTTACAAAATTTCACCCTGGCCTAAATCTAGATGTTCCTTGGGAATGCAGAAGTATATTTTGAACACATTGGTGATGTCTGGGAATCTTCCATTTAACTTTCATCCTATAGTCAGGAACCTTAATAAGTCAAAGCATCCAGCTTAAGCCTTCGTGTATAAAACTGAAAATGCTAATTCCGTATCTTAAATATGCAGCTAAATACAAAATATATACAAATGCGAAGAACTAAGAAAGCAAAACTAAAAGTAAGCCAAATCTACACCACATCATCATCATCATCATCATCATTCTCTCTCTCTCTCTCTCTCAGACACAAACACACTCTGTCTCTCAGATTGGGGCAGTTGATGGGAACTGTCAGAGTGAGTAATAGTCTGATAAATGATAATGTGGCTTTAGTTCTGACTGGCCGTAACCGTCAGCTTCAGTTTTTCACCTTCAACTTGAAAAATCTTGTCGATAGAATCTTTGTGTCAGCCTGAGATTATAGTGACGTTATTTACGTTTGCTCTTTCTACCCGGAAGCTTGTCACTGCGTAGTCAGATGTGAGGGTGACCTTTTCTGTGCCCACCATTAAAGTTTTATGTACTCAGAAGTTGCTGGCTGGGAGGCACCGTTGCTCAGATGCTAACGACTTGAACTTGTGAGCTTGTGGTTATGAACATCAGATATATTGCGGCTGAAGTAAATCACCACTTCAACACCGTTGGGTAGCATTTAAATCACCTAATCTTTATTCCATGCTACAAAGTTATGACCAACGTGAAAGGACAAGGGGCATAAAGTTTGCAGTTTAATGCCAAATACTAAAGTTTACTCCATTTGAATTTACAGCCCACTGGTGCATGGGGTATTTGTCTGGATTTGCCACTGGTGTCCATGTTCACAGCATTACCGATAATGTTTTAAGAAAAGCCAGGATATCTATTCACTCAGGTTTCACGTACATCTTATTATACAACCCTTCTTGTTCTCAGCATATTTGTGCATCAGAAGTATTACACCCATATTTTCCAGTGTACTTTTTAACTCTTATGACCGTTGTATTACACGTATCTGTGGAACAGCTTCAGGAACGAGCTTGGATTCAGCTTCCTCGGATCCCCACGCTATACAGATGATCCCCTTGAAGCTTGAACATGCCATTGTATTTGATTTGCAGCTTGCTACTTGGCAGTGCTGTATGTCTGCCAGCTTTGTCTTTGACGATAACTGCCTGTAGTAAAAATTAGAGAAAATGTCTAATGCATAATGTTTGGAAAATGTGTCGGGACGCACAAATACCGGATATTCCGTGTCTCACTTTGTGAGGTCATATGCATGGGAGACAAATAGTAATAATATACGGCATTATACTTTTTTTTAAGAATATTTCCTCTTGACATGAGTGCTGAGTGACATGAGAGACTGATTCCCTTTTATGTCGTGCTTTATTCTTCCTTGTCGTTCTTCTGATGCAGTTATCTAATCATGTGGCAGCAGCATAATGCATAAAATCATGCAGATACACATCAAGAGCATCAATTAATGATCACACCAGACATTACAATGGGGAAAAAAGAGATCTCAGGGATTTTGTCCATGGCATGGTGGTTCCAGTTCCAGAAACTGATGGGACTTTTCATGTCTCTAGATTTTACATAGAATAGCGAGAGAAGCTAAAGGCATCCAGCGAGCGGCAGTTTGTCAGGCAGGAAACCCTGGTTGATGAGAAAGGGAAGAATGGCTAGACTGGTATGGGCTGACGAGCAGGCTTCTGTAACTCAAACAACCACTCTGTACAACAGGTGGTGAGCAGAAAAGCACCTCAGTTTGCACAGCATGCTGAACCTCGTGATGAATGGGCTACACTGAGCAAAGGGTCACATTAGGGTCCACTCCGGTCAGCTAATTCCGGACAGGAATCTGGAGCTGCACTGGGAATGTGCTCACGGAACATGGTCCATTTACAATCTGAGCAGGTATACACACCTAATGGCTGGGCGATGTGTGTGATCAGAGTTCAGGAAGGCTCTTGGCATCAGTTTTACACACATCCTGGCACAGGTTTTATCTGGACTTTTCATCCCTGGAGTTTGTGAGCCGCAATTAATTCTTTCATTCAAGGCCAGTCAGTGCACGTTAAGTGTTTTGGCCTCTTCCTTTAGATGATTTACCTAAAATAAAAAGAGAGAATATGGGAAAAAACATTGTGCGCTAAATGTCACCAGTAATTAGTGCACTCACTCACTCACTCACTCACAATTGGAAGCACAGCTAAGTTCGGCGCGTTCATGCTTTCAGCGGGACGAATGTGGTCAAAAGCTTGCAGTTCACAACACTGACCATTTTCTAAAGATGTTGATGTGAGGCAGTGGATTGAAATAGATTGTTTTTCAGAGCTCTCAAAATGTATTTTTCCAGCCTCACTTCCACCCCAAAAGCATGACACATGGTTGTAAATCGCATGCCAGGTTTGTCAGAGTGACACGATGGTTAAACGGGAGAGACACGAGATCCGTTCCCTCCCTGTAGTGGCGTGGGGCAGTGTCTGGGGAGGGATTCTCCAGTGTTTACGGCTATGTGCTGGTATCTATAAAGGCAGAAATAAAAAGGCCTTCTGACAATCTCTTAAACTGGTTTATATCCTACTAATGCGATCGTGAATACTAATGTGCACTTGAGTTTCCGAGCATGAGTCTGAGTCTCCCAAGGCTCAATTTAGGGACCCTAATTATTTAATCTTTTTATGATTTGATAAATACATCGGTATGCAGACAGTGTACAGTTCTGTCTGTCATTAACACCTGATGTTGTGAATCGCATGCGAAAATGGAGAGAAATTTCATACATTTTAAAATGGGAAACGCTTTCCTTCAGAAGCTCGGCCCACAAATCCATGGGCGTGCACTGCCAAGGCAATGACACCAGCACCAACACCCCCCTCGCCTTCCCCCTGTCCTGGGATCGACCGGAACACGCCCGCTTGTTTCTGATTGGCTGGAATAGTTCCGTACGGCTCGGACCAAGCCACTTTTGTCGTTTTCCCGTTTACAGATGCAGGGCTGTGATTTATTTCAGTGCACATGCAGAATGGTCAGCACGCGCAGTGTAAATAGATATTTGACAAAAAGTGTATCGGATTAGAATCGATGGCTGCACCTTTAAGACGTAGCATGGGAATGTTTCTGGGGATGGAAGAATTTAGCATTGCGCTGCCAGCAATACTGCACACTGTCTATATTCATTATGCGTCAACCCTTAGGAGTGGGAGATATTCCTTTGCAATCTTCTCTGTTGTGTACAGGAGGAAACATTTCGACTGTATTTATCGATGCGAAAATATACAGCCGTGTTTGAATAGATATAACGTTGTTTTGCGTTGTTCCCCATGGATGGCGATAACTTGCCTCACGAAAAGTTTGTAGCAAGTCAGGATTTTCTTTCTTGTTTTGCAATAACTTATATCTAAGTTATTGATGTGAGCCACCAGTATCACATGTGAATATGCGTGACTGAAGCTAAAATGAAGTGAAACTGTCTGTATGTTTAAGCTACACAGCTCCTACAGACATTTTATTTCTATAAACAGTCCGGTTTTTTTTTTTCAGGCATTCCTTAGAGAGCGCTGCCACGCTGGACGTCTCAGACGTCTGTGGGCCACTCGGTCGCACACATCAGACCTTTCATTCCAGCTCGTCTGAGAGCAGTTTGACCCGGTTAAAGTTGAGCGATTGGGCAGGCGATTTCATTCCACACAGCACTTGCTTTTTATTTTTTCTCTCCAAATATCTCTGACACAGCTTTGGAGTTTGGAGCTGAATGTCAATTTTTACTCGCAAACCTATGCAAGGCATCCTCGAATAAGCAAAATGGGCAATTCCACCATAATCTCTGTATTATTATTATTTTTTAAATAACGCAATTATTAAAACTGGTAAAGACGTCAGCGTGCGTGGAGCCCGTTTCATTGTTAGCTACTGGGAAATCCTGTTATTCAGAAGGTCAAGTTAATTAGCCAGGCAAATGTTCCTACAAGAGAAGAAGATGGCAATATGTCCTTTAATTATGCAGTTTAAAACATAGTGTTTTTAATGGTGCTGTATTTTTTTCTTTTTAAGTCATGTCCTTAAGGGCATTGTAATTTCCAGTCGTATGAATATTAATATTAAAAGGAATTGCTGTATCTCCGAAGGACTTTTAACACACACACACTCATTTTGTACCACTTTACAACCTAAAGTATCCCAATTGAACTTAAAACTGGCTTTTCAGCAGATAATTCCTTCCTATTTTTCACGTTACTATGGAGACCAAGAGGTCCTACGAGTATCGTTTGCATTCTCATACATTGATTTGTGCAGAAGAAATGCTTCTAGACTCTAATGCCATGGGTTAATTCATTTTAGACAAGTTCATTCACAATCAGCAGGCCTGATTTTTTCCATGATCCAGGTCATCCTGTTCTCTACAAGGCTGCGCGTGTATACGTCGGTGTGTATGCGTGTGCAAGTGCTTGCGTTTGTTTCCTACAACGCTCCTCCTCTCGTTCATTCCAGCTCTTTGGGATTGGCGCCATAGGCGCATTCTGAGCACATGCATTATTTACTGGCGCCACAAGTAGCTTCTCTTCTTAGCAGAAGAGGTGAGAGCTGTGCTCTTTTATACGGCCAGCAAGCTGTTTATTCTCCCTCAGAAGCTGCAGGCTGAGCTCAATCGGCAGCCTGCTTTTTACTGACCTTAACTTTAGGGGGAAGGAAGATTTGAGATAAGAAAAAAAAAAAAGATCTGTGTTATCCATGACTGTGCACAGTTGAAGAAGAATAATTCTTTATTGCAGAAAAGTGCTCTTGCGTAGTTCATGACTGTGTTTACGGTGTGGATTATTTGGAGTAGTTTTGGGCACAGTGACACACAACACAGCAATTTTCACCAGATCATGCTGGACACATAAGAAGATTTTTCCGGTAGCAATAAGGTGACAAAAATTTCCTCCAACGATTCCCACCTCATCCAGTCCGACCACGTAATATCATGCAGGGATCACACCAGTCAGATGAACCCAATCCACCTACTGTCCTGTTATGGTAGATGGAGAGTAACCAAGGAAACCTGGAGGAAACCTACATGGCCACAGGGAGAACTTGCAAAACTCCACACAGAAAGTAAACCAAGGTCAAGATTGAACAAGTGACCCTGGAGCTGTAAGAGGGAAAATACTACCCACACTTCCGCACCTTCACACAAGCTTCCTGTCTGCTTTAATCTTCTTACTCAGATTAGAAACTTCATCAGGTTGTCTTTCTGGGACAAGCCGGAAATATGAAAATTCGAACGCACTGCATTTAAAATGCCAGCCTGACCCATTCACAGCCTCTGCTGAACTTTATCTCCAGCAATCACACAGCAACAGAATACAAACGGAGAACATCCACAGCAAGCTAACCGTCCTTCAAATGGCAGCCAAAACACAGAGCAGCCCTAGAATCTGATGACGCATCTGCCGGTGATGACCGAACGAACAGAGGGTAAACAAACGCCGAAAAGGTAAACGCTATTATCTGACCCTGCTCCTTACACCAAACGGTAATAAAAAAGGACCTGTTTTTCCAAACACCTGATTAGTTCAAGCCGACTCCGCGCCACTCTGCGTGATTGGAAAATGATTCACCATGAATTCAGCCATAAGCTTTCCAGACTTTGATAAATCGCAAGCAGGTCTGGTTAGAAGGGGGGAAAAAACACTCTTTAATGAGCTACAGAGAGCAAATTGGAATGAATGATGATACTTCCACTAGCTAACTACCTGCTTTTGTCAGGGTTCATTCACAACAACTTCATCTTGCTTTGTTATGTATGAAGATAGATATCTTGTGCACTTGGATGTTTTACCTTATGCTGAGTAAAACGCATTTACACCACTACCTTCAGCACTTTGGCATGCTTACAGAGGATATTCTTATGTCAACTAAAAAGAGATTTCTAGCTTGTTATACCAGTTGCACACAATTTTCTACTTTAAAGTCTTTACTTTAAAGTGAGAGAGTGCTAGTGCTTTCTGTTGTGCAGTCAGGTCTATATTTTGACAGTTTCAAGGTTATTGTCCGTTGCTTTTTGTGTGAAATAGGTTTAAGATGGCACAGCAGTCAAGCCAATAGTGCATAGTTTTCCCTCCAGCACTTACAAGGAAAATTACCTATAAATAAAGCTCAGTTTTTGGTATGCACATTGTCGTATTTACAGTTAACAAGGGCTACATTATTCAGGTCGAACAGATAATACAGTATGCCCTGAATAGATACAGTACTGATGTGTGCACTAGCACTTATTTCTTTCATCGTATTTGTATACTGTTTGCCAGCGTTGTCCCAAGATCGAGCGGCAGATTTCCACTGGTGTTAATCTTCCGTAAAAGACGTGAGTCCGCTGGTCGTGGATTGAATGCGATGGCCTGTGTGTTTCTCCAGCAGTTGCAGGAAAATTTGAAAATTTCACTTTAAATATTGCCTTCCTTTTATAAAAGTCTTTTCCAAGCAGCTCCATGTAGCCCATGAAGACTATGTGCTGTGCACAGATAAACATAAATCCACTAGAGTTCCTAAAAAATCCATTGAATTACATTTAATTCATTTTAAAACTATTACGTTGTACGTTCACTGTGCATGCGTGTTATAAAAAAAAGTCGAAGGCAAAACCCAGTGCAAAGGGCACATCTCGGAAGCAAATGGTAAAATAAACTAAAGGTTTATTGTTGTTATTAAATAAACATCTTACGGGATAATCCTTCCGACTAAATCGGAAAACTAAATGATCATTTCTGGATGAACCGTTGCTTCTTTTCTTCAGCAACGTTTTCCATTGTTTTCTAGTTTTTCCTTTCCCGTTAGATGACGTGACCCCTAGATTCAGTGTCTTTGGGGGTGATTTATTTAAGCTAAGCCATCCATCAGCAATGACTGAGAAGATCCACGTGACGTATAATACAGTGTAGGGAGCGTAAATGAGGTCGATTACATCCTCCATCACCGATTTTTCAAAATGCCTTTGGAGGAGAAAGTGGAAGTGAATACACAAGAAAGCAAATGTTGCGCAATCAAAGGACAACAATAGCACTGTATGTTTTGTGCGGTCTGAACAAAAGAGCTGACTAGCGACAAACAGGCTCAACAATAATGGTTTCATAATAGTAGCAGCGTGTCACTGATAGTGATTAGAGTTCAATCTAGTAGATAGTCAATATCATGATCATTAAGTAAAATAAGGGTTATCCTGAGTGATCAATGAACCCAGGTGAGGGTCACTGCATGATAACTCTGTAGGAACAGACTTCTCACGTGCAGAATGGAGATCTTACTTTGTGACTTAAGAGTAAATTGTGACACCTGAATATGTGTGTCTGTGTGTGTGTGTGTGTGAGAGAGAAGAAATAAAAGCTGAGGGAATGTTATAAATGTAGTACTTCCTGTGATGTATGTGGGTGGCTCGGCAGTGCAGTAGGTCGATCCTGAACTCATGTCACTATCTGCGCAGAGTTTCACATGTTCTCCATGTGTCGGCGTGGGATTGCTCTCAGTTCTCCAGTTTCCTCCCACTTCCCGAAATCATTCTGGTAGGTGGATTGAGTATGCTCAGTGTGAGTGAGTGTGTATGTGTGTGCATGAACTGGCCTGTATTCCCACCTCACTCCCAGCGCTCCCTAGATAGTCTCCAGATCCACCTCGACCTTGACCAGGATAAAGTGCTTACTGTAGACGAATGAATGTGATGCATGCGATTTGTACGGGGAATTCATACGCCTCATACATCACTGATTGTAGCTTTAACACTCACTAACAACCACCAGCTCCAAAACCCGGCTTAATAATAAACCTGACATTTTTCCTCCATTTCAGTCTTTGATATCTGCTGCTGGATTTGTACTACTGTAGTATCTGGTATTTTTCAGATGCATCTCAAGACACATAAATGTGATAGCGCTTTTTGTAGCGCATTGTTCCATTACTATTTTTTGTCGACTGTGCGAAATGCCACACCGCGTTGACATTCAAATGAATGGATGTGTAAAGCAGCTCTGCTCTGTGATAACAGTTCGATGTTTGGCAGAGAGATAAGTGTGGTAGGAGGAAAGCAAGCATCTCAGCTTCCTACACGTTAAGAGAGAAGCAGAGAGACAATGATAGAGGTCTTACTATTAAGCTCAGCAAAAAAAAAAGGAAACTCATTGTGACAACTGCAATCTTTCAGCCCGCCTTCTCGTACAAAGCTGCGAGCGAGTGAAAATCCGCCCGAGGGTTGCCAGAAAATAACAAAACGACTTGCTTATTGTAGGACTTCTAGGATGGCATAGAACTTGAAAGATATGCAAGAAATGTAGATATGCAAATAAATCAATATTCAGACCCGATAAGACTTATCTCTAGTTGCTAGGGAGCTAAGATAAGAGAAGGAGCAAGGTAATGAGGCCGTTGCGAACTCATCTGCTCTTCTCTCATTACCGGGCAGTTCACTTTATCATTGCGGGTCACACCAATTATTCCGGAGTCCACATTTAAATGTCAGCGAGCATTTTAGCTCAGAGACAGTAGACACACTCAGACACACTCACCACGTCCAGAACATTTTAATTTGCCAGGAGATCATAATGCCTGGCCACGATTGGTAAGTAAGGCATGAAAATGAGATTAAGTCGTGGAAACGAGATAACTAAGTAATGGCCTTGACTTAGTAGCATGAAGGATCTAGATACTTACGTACAACTATATCTTAATAGCACTTGGTCATCGTATTAAATATGAGTTTGTCCCTGCACTAACCCAGTACATAGGCACAAATAGTGGGTGCAAAGAAACACTAGCAAAAACAAGAGGAGGTTGAGAAGAGATTTCTGAATTTCAACATGTTTTATAATACCAAATGTAATAGATTAAATAGGCTAGTTTAAAGGTAGGAGCTCTACTCTGTGTTCTTCATTAAGATTGTGATGGTCCTGACAAGTATCCAAGGAACAATAGTCTTTAGTAAAATATGTCTCCAAGATTTCACTATGATTTTATGGTAAAAACCAATTATTAAAATGTATTACAATTGTGCAGATGTTTTGAAATCTCCAATATTAACTGGCCCCCTGAAAGCCCCGCCCCTTTCCTCCCATCTCACAGTAGTAGGAGCCTCTTGTCTTGTCTCGATTTTGACCTCTCCTACTGTGAAAATAAATGAAGAGTGTTTTTCTTTCAAATAAAATGTATGTGGTGGCACGGTTAGTCAGAGGAAACTGGATAACCCAGTGGAAACCCACACGCACATGTTTGAGAGCATGTAAATCTCCACCGAGATGGTAACCTGAGCTCAGGATTGGACCAGGGTAGGCTGTAAGGTGGCATCATTTCTCACTGAGATGGAAATGAGCGAATAAAACGCGTTACGGTGACATCACATTTCATTCATCATTTTGTCACTTTGTTCCACCGGTATCTTTTGATCACTGTCGAATCTTTTTTCTCACGTTTACTTCTCTTACTGGTTCCCCATTTCAGAAGCTTTCACTTGCCTCGACTTTGGATAGATGTCCTGTGGTCTCTCTCTGTAGGTAGCCGGGCACAATTGGCCTCTAATGGAAATCAATTCAGTGGAACACATTCACGCAACACAATAAAGCACTTATGCTCCAGTTCCACTTGTCCTTTCACACTCATAAAAGCACTTGACTAGCTAGCTGTTGCTGTTCCCTGTTTCAATTTGCATGTCATTCCCTCACCTACGCACCAGAGATTGTGAAGAGAAGTGGTTCAGTACCTACTGCTGTAATGCTACACATTAGAACAGGTGTCAAAATGCCTTTCTATGTAATGACGACACCGGCTTTATCATTGACTTGAAAGATGGGATTTTTTTTTTTTTTTTAAGGAGAACTGACTTGGAAAAAAATGTATTTTATTCTGTTACTCTAAGAATTGTATAGCGACCATATACTAGAGATTTAATTTAAAAGGAAGTCATCTGTAAGATGAACAATAGCCATCTCATGACAATAAGAGTGTCTGTTTTACATATGTAGCCTTGCAAATGTACAAAATGTGTCATGGATCAAATCCCATCTGTGACACTGGCTGTCCTTTGGTCCGGAGTTTGAAACAAAGCAGCTGGGTGAGATTAGATGAAAGCGAAGGCTTTTCTCTCCCCTTCTCTGAGTGATCTACAGCCACACAGTCATGTAGTTGCTGATGTGACGAGCATACTGATCTCCTCCAAGCATACTAAAACCAGCAATGTTACACAACTGAGCTGGAAAAGAGGCATCACATATGGATTTGCAACCAGTTGTATACAGCATACAGTATATATACACACAAACACACTGCATTTTCGCATCATCAAACACACCTACCAAGCTGGAACTTCAGATAACGAAACACATGCTGTAATGTGAGCAGAATTCATAAAGAAATGTTCTTGGACAACAGCTGCCACTGTGATGCCATTTTTCAAACAGAAAGCAGAATTCTGCCAATTTCAGCTAATGAAACATGGCATGACCACCAGTGACAGAAAATCTTCCGCAGCGACGACTGTAATTTGCTATTTTTGTTTCACAACGGCACCAGGCTGTTAGAAGAAAAGCTGGAGGGAAAATGTCTTTTCTGTCACTCCTCTGCTGTGGGTTTGATTGATTTTAGCCAGTGGTGAAGTGTGTAGGATAATGACTCCCAGTGGAGGACAATTACAGTTTAATATCAGCCATCTTAGGCCTCTGACATGAAGATGACATGAGCACCTGGGTAAGCAAAGGAAGGGCCCAAGGCCCAGTCTTTTATCTCAAGAATCTTTCAGAGCATTAAAGGGTCCGCATTCAGGGTCAGCTCGCCTCGTTTTTAATCCATCAGCCCCCAAAGACAAAAAGGTATCATAAAAATAAATGTCTTTCAATTAATTATTTTTTAAATTGAATTATCCGTAGGGTGGCACGGTGGTGCGGTGGTTAGCACTGTCGCCTCACAGCAAGAAGGTCCTGGGTTCGATCCCCGGGTCACCC
>JAQQZR010000008.1:3663193-3673933 GCA_030068235.1 Notoglanidium macrostoma
AACTACTGGCTAAACTACCACCATAGGTGTGAATGTGAGCGTGTGTGGCTGGATGGATGGATGGATGGATGGATGGAATTAGCCATAATCATGAGTAAAGAGTTTGAATCACCTCAGACCTGATACAGCAGTTACTTATTTATATACTTACTTATAAATAACTGTGTCCATACTATGGCTCAGATGTCCAAGGTGAAAACAGGGAGACTTTGGAAGTTTGTTGTCAGTGGGTACAGGAGCAAAATATTAAATTTATACTTATTATAATCAGTAATGGCTAATCATTTAAACTTAATTCACACTTGAGTATGGCATTAAACTAGAACATGTGCTGAGATAGAAGATTGAGATTTTACTATCTATTATAACTAATAAGTGTTATTAGCTCACCATAGATACCACTAGATCAGTATTCTCCAAACCCAGGCCTGGAGTACTGCTTAACCTTCTAATTAACTGGCGAGTTGAATCAGGTACTGGTAATCAGGAAAAAAAACTCAAATTGTGCTGGATTCTCTAGGACTGGAATTTAGACTCCCCGCACTAAACCAATTCCATTCCTACCCAGTGCCTTTTACAGTGTCAAGGGTTTATAACTCACAACAGAATTATACTAACATGGCTAATTAACAACGCCTTTTTGGGAACCCCTTGTTACTCCGTTCTGGTCACTTGGCATTGCCCTCCCATCATCCGGAAAGGGTGAAGGCTTTCCTCAGAGGCACGTGAAACCATCCAGCCACATATTTTTGAAAAGCAGCTCATGGTGCATTACATATCACCCTCTGAGGAATGTGCTATCTACCAACTTCTGCATAGCTCACAGATGCCCAGGATTGGCTGTGTCTCTCTGATTGACAGAGCAGAGAGAGTACGACATCCCTCCCAGCCTGAGAGCACGGGCAATTTTGGCTCCTGGCCTCGGATAGCTGTGGCATCATCATGTTCAATATCTCCTGACGATAAGGTGAACACTTTTTCATTACACCCCATGGGAGCTCTGAGTAGGGAAACCTTGAACATTTTCAGAGCAATGGATCTAACTGTATGTTGCTATAAACCAGCCCAGACGCAGATACCAACTGCCAGAATGAAGTTCACATGGTACAGATGAAGATACCGAATAACTGGTTTGCACGTTTTAATGA
Source organism: Notoglanidium macrostoma (assembly GCA_030068235.1). Classification (NCBI taxonomy): domain Eukaryota; kingdom Metazoa; phylum Chordata; class Actinopteri; order Siluriformes; family Auchenoglanididae; genus Notoglanidium; species Notoglanidium macrostoma. The sequence continues at coordinate 3,664,342 of JAQQZR010000008.1, forward strand.
TTTCAGAGGGATTTAAGGTGCTTAATATTCTGTGTAGGTGTTCTTGTTAGCATGCCAAATTCCCATGCCAAATTAGAAGTCATTTTGGTCTATTTTATCACTTTGAACTAGAGATAAATTTACTGAGAGAAAAGGAGGCAAAAGGGAAAAAAACTTCTCAACTAAATCCAAATTAGGTCAAATCAAATGTAGATCTCAACCATAGCAACCTTTCAAAAAAAAGTGTATGCTAACTACTGTCATAGTTCAAGGAATGAAATTCAGTGCAACAGAGCAGAAAGCCCGCGAGCAGTGATTTTTTTTTTCCATTAATAAATGCTTGATAAATAATAAATGCATGCTTGATTGGGCACAGACAAAACTGCATCAGACAAATAAGACCATGTATCACAGTCCCGAGTTTGCAAATCTTAGATGGTTGAAATGGAAAAAAAACTCCTCAATTTCTAAAAAAAACCAAAAAAAAACCAGGAAGGGAACATTGGATCAATTTATACTGGACTAAAGCAAATGCCGTATTTATAAATTGAGGCAAGTAATGATCCGGGTCATGGCACCATGTTTCTAAGATTCTGACATGCTGACCTTTATTTTGCATGTGCATTCGTGACCCTTCAGCAAATACTTCATTAGTATAGTTTTGGTGTGTGTTAGAAAGATAATTAAAGCCTCTCTGGTGTCTTTAACATGCCAATTTCTGAAGCACAACAAAACACAAAGGGGGAAAAAAAGAAACCCTTTCTTGTATAATTAGCAAAATGAAGTCAGAGGTCATAATTTTACACTAACACACAGCCAGTGATAAAGACTGAATTTATTATCCCTATTTTAATTCATTATTGCCATCGACTTTAAACATGACCAGTCAAAGACTGGTTTCCACCATCGTTAATACACACGAGTTATTTCCTAGGATGTCTTCACACTGTGATGACCTGTGATTTAAACAGGACCATTACATTAATATCATGCATTACATTTTTACAATGATGGCATTTAAAGAGCACCAGCTTGACGGGGTCTGATATCTAATCTACCTAAAATCTTCAGGGCACAGAAGGTTTGTATAGCAGTGTTTAGGATAAGAACACTTCCTGAGGAACTGAAAGGGAAATCTTCCATTTGGTAGTGCAGATTTTACACAAACATCATATAAAACTGTCTTCCTACTAGTAAAGAAACCTATATCCCGATACCTCTTCAATAATAAAGATTGGTCATTGTTGTCATCCCTCTTCCGAGCTTTAGGTGTTATCTATAGCTCAGGAACAGCCCGAGAAATAATACAGTTTATGGAAGCATTTGTAGTTGGGGAGAGCAGCTTTACGCCTCTGAATTAAGATGTCTACAATTCTTCTGCTATAATCCCTATAACACTTGGCAGTAAGTGTCACTGAACGGAGGCTAAATCAAGCAGATCTGTTACTCAGGTAATGCAGGAAAAGCATTATTAAGAATTGTCATCTTGTCAAGCCTAAGGGTTTCAGACTCAAAGTGCTTGGAGACTGAAATCCTTAGGCTTGTATAAGACTGTAAGTTTAGGCCACAGTAGTATTGCTGCCAGGCTGTTCCTCTATAGGAGAGTTGCGGAAATATCACACTTTCACTCTGTTAATCAGTTCTTCTCCAAAGACAATTCCAAGAATTGCGAAACGACTCTTCTGTCAGAGTCGGGGTTGCTTTTCGTTCTACCAATCAGCCAGTAGGAAAGATGAAATGTTCTCCCTGTTTCTCTGAGCTTTCGGAAAAGCTTCAAAAAGCTGATTGACTTGAAGTTATCTTTGGGATTTCCAAAACAATTCCATTGTCAGGATAATGTAGGACAGAATAGCATATAATAGCCCTGAATGGAGGTATGAAAAAGGTCTTGTTAAATTACTTCTGAGTATGCTGTATATGTTGTGAGATATGAATTTGATATAGGATACAAAATGTAGACCACAAATAAAACCCTTCAAGGTTTTAAAAAATATATAGATAGTCTACTATGAGAAGAAAAAAAACCAAACAAACAAAAAACCTTTTGTCTTTGTCTTAAAAAAAAGAAAAAAAAAAAAAAAAAAGAAAGAAAGAAAGCCAGTATTTAGTTTGTCTTTTGGCAAGAATGCTAATGTCTCTTAGCGAGAAAGCATTTGTTTTCATTAAAGCCGGTCTTCATGAGTAATTTTTGTCATGTTTGTCAAAGCCTTTGACGAAATGTTAAATTGCACACCGAGTAGCAATATCAGGCACCGGTGCTTTAAACTCCCAAGGTCTCTTGTGGTAATACCATCAATACTGACAATTTGAGAGAAGAGTCTCCTGATCCATGCACTCAAGCCGTACATCATAAAACCTCCACAAACATTTATAAAACCTGACTGACAGACTATTAAGCCCAGGTGATTTTTCATTATTTTGCCCCGGGCAGCTCATGTCAGCTCAGCAAATGTCAGGCTGTTCTGTCTTTCTGGGAGCCGTGGCATGCCATGACGATTCTCACCAGTTGCCACCAAGTCACTGGTTTCTGGAGGGGGAAAAAAAAAAAAGCAATGATCGCAAAAGCTTTCATGCTGCTGTCTTTCAAGTCTGAATTAAAATGCAATAGATGCTTCAATATCATCCAGTTAGGAGAAACAAGTGCTTCCTCGGCTTGCTCTCCCAGTAAAATCCTTAACAGACATTCTTCTCAGTGGTGACATGGGCATTGAGACATGGGCTTTGTTCTAAGAGATGTGGTTCTCTGTGCAGTGTCCTGCTGACATTTTATATGCATGTTGCTCATATCCCGACGCTAGTGTCGTTTTTAAAGTCAGTCTCAGACATGGAGGACTGGAGATTTATTACGAGACCGGTGAAGGCCGCAGCTGCAGTGATTTCACCGAATCGCCTGTGCATTATCTGATTTACTCGTTAACATCATTACTGTGATTGGATGTAAAAACGTCCTGCTTCAAATACATCCAATAACAAGAGTGATAAATAAGGATGGTTAAGTTGATTTCAGCTCTGTTTGTGGTGTTTTTATGGGAATGCGGATCTTTCAGATCAATTTGAGAAGTGCCTGTGGATTATATGTAGCACATTTTATCGTACGTGTGTCATGCAGTGTGGGACTTGGTCTTGATTTCAACCCCTCACAGCCTTGGTCTCGTCTCGGTCTCGATACGCTCTTGTCTCGTGTCGGTCATGACTTGGTCTTGACGTCAGCACTGCGCACTGCTGATGTCATGTTGGTAAGCTAGCTTTCTTAGCTAGCTCTCTCCAAGAATTCCAGAAAAGAAAATGAAGTGATCCAACACTAAGCTAAGCGCCAGCGTGAGTGATGAGATCTGGACGACCTGTTTGAGAATCTGGTGATGAGGGGAAAAAATCTACCTCGGTTTTGCGCTTCAGAGACGCTGTTTAAATGGACTTTTAACAAAGCTGTCTTTGAATTTACCCCTAATGTCAAGTACATGTGTTCAGCAAACCCAAGTGAAGCCTAGAAGGCGTGTCCGTATTTTAAGCTTTGAATAAGCATAAATCAGCCAAGAGAAACGCTTTCACTCATGCATTCCTTCAAGTAACTCCATATATACACTCCAATAGAGAGGCAAAGAGAAAGAAGGACGGCGTTCAGTCTTCCACCATACTCTCACTCTCTCTGTCTCTTTTTCTCTGCAGCATGTTGTAGCCACTTTTAAGAAGCACTGATGCTTGAATTATTGCACTCTGAAAATTCGTGCTGGTGATCCGGGCTGGAGGTTGGCAGCTTTCTCCAGGGCTTGTTGATTTGTGTGTGTGTGTGTGTGTGTGTGTGCTGTAAGGATTTCTGTGTGTTCTGGAGCTACAGCACAGTCTGCACAGCAGAGATCAGCGAGGTGTGTGCTGAGAGCACTACAAATGAGCGATCAGTGTGACACAGCAGTCAATTAATCAAACGATGTTTGCATCCGCACATAATGCATCACTCTGTTTTTAGAGTTATGATTATACAGATTACAAGACGTGAGCTTTATAATTAACTAATCGTGAGCAAATGAAGTTACGGATTGCTGGAAATGTCGTCATACTCTTCAACAACCCGAATCCCAGCAGTCATATTCATCCAGATCTTCTTCAGTAACTGCGTGCCCTAAATTTAGTGCCCTAAATTAACCTCCGCTAGCCCACCATGCCAGAATCCAGATCGGCTGACTCGGAAGTGTTACCAGTGCTTTGTGATTAGAAGGTCAGTGAGTCACGGCATTTCATTTGCTGTAGAATATTTTGGGGGTGGATTATCAGTTATCAGCTCTCACATAAGAGAAAGCATTTCACCATCCTTTCAAACAATGGCTCTGTGAAATGTCGTCCTTTGAAACTCAGTAGGGAATAGAGTTTTCTCTCTGCTTGTTGGATGAGTGAAGTTTAAAAAAAATAAATAAATTTAAAAAAATTGCTGGCGCCCGCTATGTCAACATCATACTGAGTCTACTTGTCTGCCAGGCAACTGTGAAAAACTGATAGCCTGGACACGTAATGTGCCCGTCCCAAGCTAGTGATTTGTCCACTTCTGACAGGCAATAGGGTTTTGTACCAGTGAAAGCCAATTCTCTTAGGAGTTTCTTGCTGTGTGTCTGTTTTTGACTGTTTATTTCTCTACTTCCAAGCACGAACACTGTGTCCAGCCCACTATTAGTTTTCTAGCTTTTCCTCCAACTGTCTACTGCTCTCTATACTCCATTACCTGTCCACAATCAACCACAAACCACTGCCTCTGCAGGGCTTCTAATGAGAAGGACAGATAAAGAATGAAGGACGAGAAGGTGGCATGTTTGTCCTCATGGTCCATTACTCCCTAATGGGATGGATTTGTCCTTATTCAGTCCACTGTGTAAAGCCAAGGGCTGTAAAAAGCACAGCCGTCATTTCCTTGTCCTCAGCTCGAGACCGCCTAATTCCCAAAGCAGAGTTCATTCTAGATCCGAGGGTACTGATGGAGAAAGCGTGACCCAGGGGCAGACTAGATTGCCTCTGCTCACTGCGATCCATTTGCAGCTTTTTGCATCATCACTGCTGCAAGCCTGCAGCTCTGTCTGTCCGTCCAGCAGGAGTGCGGCTAAATATAACTCCTGCTGACATGCTGATGGAATCATTTGTTTTTTTAACAACGTCTTTTGAACACAAACCTTAATGTCTCCTAGTGCTTAATGGACTGCCACACTCATGTTACTCCGTCTCCTGTCTTCTGTGCAGGTTTTTACACGATATGGGAAGTGTTATATGTTCAACGCAGCTGAGGAGGGCAAGGCTTTGAGAACCACGATGAAAGGAGGAACTGGAAATGGCCTGGAGATTATGCTGGATATTCAGCAGGATGACTACCTGCCTGTGTGGGGCGAGACAGGTACACACACACACACACACACACACTAAGCTGTGCTAAACCTAAATCTAACCCTTACCTTCATTTCTGTAAGCAAAACGAAACATTTTGGCTTTTTTAGCTTTTTTATTTATTTGTTTGTTTTTTGTAGTTTTCGTAAGAAGCGGTGATCCTTGTCGGCACCTCACAAATGTCCCCACAAGGTCATATTCCTGTAACATTTTGTTCCCAACCAAGATATAAAAACATCTCCACATGTTTAATATACAAAGCTTAATATTCCCTTTTCACTGGTTTCACCCTTTTTGAACTTTTTGAGTATTCATCATTATAACTCAGATTACTCTTCGACACCGAGTTTACAATGAAATCAGCTTTACTGGATTAGGATTAGCACTCGGAACTGCTCAGAAAATATTTTAGCGCGTTCAAACCTGAAATCCTTCCCCAGCCATGCCTCTGGGTGTTAGCCTTTAGTCTGAACCACTGATTGATTCCAAATCTAAATAGTGTAGAGACCTATAAATATAATATAATGCTATATATTTATGACATTTGGGAAACAGATATATAAAAAAAAACAAAAAAAAACCCATTACTCCGTATAAAAAATGCTATCACCTAACAGCTCATACAGTTGAATAGTCCGTGATAGCCCGTCGTTTTCCTAGAAACATCCGATTGTTCTGTTAATCGATAGAAAATATAATATGTTTAATAATGAGTAGCATTAGAATATGGCCTTCGCAAGGCTCACAAAAATGCTGACGTGATCCATACAGTTTGAGTTTGACATCGCCGGTTTACGCGCTATACTCCGATCAGCCGTAACATTAACACCTAATGCCTAATATTGTGTAGGTCTCCCTTGTGCCGCCGAAACAGTTCTGACCCGTCGAGGCATTATATATATAAATATATATATATATATAAAAGCACAAGAAAGACTACACCTGTGTTATTTCTAATTTAACCTGTAAATTTCACCCCTCTGTTGAAACACACACTAGACTGATATGCATGTAATCGGCATCGTTCCCGGCCTATTCATTCTCGCTGTAGTACACTAATAAAGCAATCGAATGCTCCGTCAGTGTTTTCAGTGCGAGCTCTCCTCTCCTGGGAGCATTACACAGAGCCAAGAGTTCCTTATTGCTCTACTAAGATTCATTCAGCCACTTGATTCCTCTTCCTACGGGATCATTTTGTGCTCTTCATACAGGCCTGCACTCTCACACCTCTCAAAAGTGATATACTAGCTACTATAATAACAGTAAAGGCATATTTTACACCATTTATTCACACTCGAGCATAATTCTGACATATTTTACCATTATGAGTATGACATCGTAATGGCCCACTTTTGTAGGAGCCAAGTTTTTCAATAGGGTTTAATTCTGTTCCAGTGTTGTATTGGGTTTTCCAGTGTAGACGCTCTACAGATGAGTCTATAGGCAACCGAGAGCGCATGTGACTCATCAGCCAGCCTGTTAATTAGCCTTAAGCAATTCATCAACAGTTCAGTAGATATTCTACACAGGTTTTATAGACTTTCAGCTTTCAACAATGAAAATTTCAAAAAATGTGGAAAGTGGAACAGAATTAATTGTAATAAATAATAATCCACGCATAAAAGTCCAATGAAAGTAAAATGAAAAGATTAAGCGATAAATCCCACTCTTGGGTGCAAACCAAATGCGCATGGATTTCCTTTTTTTTTTTTTTTTGTTTCAGCCCGGTTCCTCTCAAGGTGTGTCTTTAATCTTGTCTCAGGGAGTTTTTCCTCGCCACGGTCGCCTCCGACTTGTCCTTCGAGATCGAAATCGCCCGGATTTCCGTAAAGCTCCAAATACATTGTAAAGTTCTGCACGAGCGAGATCCTCTCCATGCACCGTCACGTTTGTCAGTCTACAGGAAGAGGCTGATTCAAGAGTTATTCTCTCCAGAGAAGGCTTCACCGATCATTATTTGTGTGGGTGCTGATCGTTTTGAAACTAGTGCTTGTAGGGAAGAAATCGCACTAGTTAAGAAAATGTCTTATAATGCTCGGAATTTCAGTCACTGCATTCTTTTGATATGCTTGTTTTTATTAAGGGAGCCAATAATTCTGAAACTGATTGCAGGCTAGAAGCAGAAGCACCACATTACAGCCCTGTGTGTGTGTTATGAGTGTGTGGGGCACACGTAGCTGAACACGTTGAGCCGTTTTGATCCCCTCTGCTTCCTGAACATTATCTACACAAGCCACCAGGCTGTGCTCCAGCCCCCCTCCACACCTCCTCTCACCTCCCTCCACATCACTCTGTCTTATTATAGGAGAGTGAGATAGATAGAGAGAGAGAGAGAGAGAGAGAGATGGATGGATGGGTACAAGCAAAAATTGGAAATGCAGGGTGTAAAGTGGAAGTGTGCGCATGCATATGCAATGCCGCCGACGTGTTGCAGTGGCCAGAAAAAGTTTTGCCGTGAGGTTCAGGGGAGGTGGGTAAGGTGGGTGGAACTCAACAAACTCGGACTTGTTTATTAACATACAGTGTGATGTTTTGCCGGCTGCTGCATTTATTTCACCCATATAAGGGCGTGTTGTGAAAGAATACTGATAAAACTCCAGTCCATTCAGGAATATAAAGTCTTTTCGCTATTGTATTACAGTGCTCCGATTGCTCCTGGAAGATTTGGCAAGAGTCTGAATTCTCAATTCTGATTGGTCAGGAGGTGTTGATGGAATTTTTTAGAGCAGCAGCTCTGACAGCAGTTCTGGTTGCAGGACAAATCACAGGTTTATATGAATGAACTCATTCTAATACTAGTAACTTTCACTAGGATCTGTACGGAGGATGCGCCACACAGGATTGTAGACATGGTGACGTTTTCTGTAAGGAGAACCTTTTTTTTTTTGGTCTTTTTAGCTTCATGAGAGAGAAAACAGAGGCTGGTGAGGAAAAGTAGCTCTGAAAAGTATGATGTTCTTTAAGCGATAAGAATTGTGAACGGCAAAAAACGTTGGCAAATTGCTGTGGGATAAGAATGACACACTGTGCTGTTATTGGAAAATAATCCACATTGGCGTGGTACCAGTTCGCATTGTAGTTTTGCACAAAATAGAAGCAAAAGTGTTTAATCAAATAACGTCGATTAATGTTATGCGATGAAAGCTGGGTTTTCTCCTCTCGTGATACTCTCTTACTGAGTATTTCCATTTGCTCTTCATGTCACGTCATGTGACTTAAACGGAAAAAGCTGTTTAAATATTGCTATATCGAATTGTCTTAAAAACCAGAGCGTAAAAACTTTTTTTTTTTTTTTTTTTTTTTGGGATATTTGAGAGTTTTTTTTTCAAAATTCACTTGTTTCCGTTTTTAATCTGCGCATTAATTAGGTTAAACATGGCCAGTAACTCCGCTCCATGTCGTGTTGCATCACAACACGCTGTTAATGATTATTCTCCTACAACAACATGGTGTTTCATTGCACACCTCCTCTTCTCCTCACCTTTCATATTTTCTCCCCTCTCTTATTCTCCTCTACTTTTGTCTTTTCATCTTATCTCCTCTCCAGTCTTCTTCTGTTCTCCACTCTCCCCTCTCCCCTCATCTCCGCTCATCTTTGCTCATCCGGCAGTAAGACGAGTTATGTAAAATGGTGAATACGCTCCACAGTGGTTAAGTTGTGGTTCCAGGAGGAGAAACACTTGACCTTGCTCTCCTCTTCAAAACCACAATAAAATCACTCTGTACACTCAGAGTGAACCTATAGGGGGCTTCATATCCAACCTTCCTTCTTTTGGTGCTTATACTTATACTTATACATTTATTATTAATTGTCTTCATGTGTTTGTGTTTGTGTTTGTGTGTGTGTGTGTGTCTGTGTGTTTTCCATTATTTCTCATTTGTTCTCCTGCACTCTCGTTAATTCCAGGCCATTTTATTTCTGCTTAGCACACAGCACTTTTCTCTACACATTTGGAGAAGACACACACACACACACACACACACACAGACACACACACACACACACACACACACTGTGTTTAGAGGCTGGAGTTGATGGAACACACCAGATTTCTCAGTGGGAATGAAAAGAGCAGCTCATAGAAATGTAAAACAGTCTGAGAGAAGATAAGGAATAAGTAGACCAACCAAAAGAGAGAAACTTTTCAACAAAGTTAACACTCCTCTCTCTCTCGCTCTCTCTCTCTCTCTCTCTCTCTCTCTCTCTCTCTCTCTCTCTCTCTCTCTCTGTCTCTCTCTCTCTCTCTCTCTC
>JAQQZR010000008.1:3743642-3760830 GCA_030068235.1 Notoglanidium macrostoma
GTGTGTGTGTGTGTGTGTGTGTGTGTGTGTGTGTGTGTGTGTGTGTGTGTGTGAGTGTGTGTGTGTGTGTGTGTGTGCGCGCATGTGTGATCATTCGTACCATATGAACCGAACGTATCCAGGCTAAAATGTTCAGCATCCCAGTAATATATGATTTTTTTTTTTTTATAATTTAATTAGAAATCTTTTGTATTTCATTTCATTAATGAAACCAACAAAATGCCAGTTCAAAGTATTAATAATAATAACACTAATAATATACACAATAAAAATAATGCCTATACAGAACTTTTCTCAAAGTTGCTTTTCAAGATCATTTGTTTGATCAATTAAATCATTTGCAATTAAATCAACTTACATATCAATTAATGTCTCATTTTTCTGGGACTTCACATTACTGCTACTCATATCAGTTTAACCCATAGGAATATTTCTGTTGAAAATTCCACGTTTTTTTTTTTTTTTAACTAAACAAACTACTGCAATTGATTAAGAGATCTCTACTCTACTTATACACATCTTATAAAGGAGGAAAGATCTATTAATATTCATGAGTATGCAGATAGGTAACAAATGCACACCCTCCTGCCATCCATTCCCCCAACTACGCCCACTACTTTATGCTTTTACCTATGGTGTAGTGCATTACTATGTACATGCCAACTGCTGTCAGAGTCCAAGGATGCTTTTCATTTTTTATTCTTATTCCTTTATATATTTTTCTGTGCCAGCTACTTAACTAGCATATAGTAGCTAGTATATTTGCTAGTAAACTGCTGTAGCACACATTTGTCCCACTGTGTCTAACAATTTGAATTTCAGTATCAGTGTTTCAACTATTGTATATGTATATGTAAAAAAATGGGACTTTGCTACAGTGGCTACACAATCATAGAGAATATAACCATAAAAGAAACATTTACCATGTCAGCACTCTGCCTTTTCATTCTACAAACAAAAGAAAGCCTTGGGGCAATTTGAAATCAGCCAGAAGAACCAGAAATCCAGAAACTGCTGTAAAATGTATAAGCTGAATTAGCATAGAATTTGATTGAAGTGTCACTCACCGCTCCTGTCAGCAGCTCCACCTTTCATAATGCGCGCTACAGTGATGGCTCCTGTAGACTCATCACGCCGAATGGTGGCACCCTGAGAGGAGGACACACACACACACACACACACACACACACACACACACCAGGCAAAGAGATGAGAAGAATAAATCGTTAATGCTATTATTTATTACACAAGTTCTCATCCTTTTTGGAGCCAGAGACGCTTTTTAACTGAAAAATTAATTTCACAGACAAATCTCAGATAATCTCAGTATTCCTTGAACATAATCCAATTATATAAAGCTAATTAGCATATTTATTAAAGCACCAGAGCTGTTTGTTAATTTATGGACTTTCCACTGACATTAGTTACAGGCGACATACTTTATTATATAATTATATAATTATATTCAGCTTTGGTAATGGTGGGTTGGGATTTCCACCAGTGACACTGAATTGAAAATAAAAAAAAAACCAAAGCAAGCCCCCTGGCTATGCTTCATGGACCCTCACTTTAAGAGCCACTGATATACTGTATAAATAAACATAAACATACAATGGAGAAATGTTAATTGGAACATACTAATGAATGTAACACATTGCTGTTAATTCAAAAATCAATTATCAATTTAAATTTATATTAAATAGTACACTAGTTATACATTTTAAAAAGAAATTCAAATAATATGAGCGATTATCTAAAAGCCGCATTTTCATTTGTATTTGCCTTGCAGATGTGAAGCTACAATACTTTATATATATCATAGTGAAGTTTTATACTTTAGACTAGGACACACGATTAAAAAAACTAAAATCAACCCAGAAGCCCAGCCACATACCACAGAAGAACCTCGATGAGTAGTCATGCTGAACCTTTAAAATGCTTGACTTGAGATTCATAAATTTGTGCTCCCTTTATCATTCCTGTATGTTATAAAAATAATAATAAATGATATTCTCGGGATCTCTGTTCTCTCGTTTTCATCCCTCCTCTTTCTTTTTCTCACCAGTGGCTCTTTGTTCTTGACCAGGCGTACAATCTTGACCGACTCTTCCTCCAACTCGTCGTCGAAGTCATCAGGAAGTGGAGGCAGCACAGGGTCAAAGTTCTTCTGCGCCACTGTGTCGTGAACGGATAATAGCGCCTTGAGAGGGATTACAGACTATTATTAAGTTGCTGCCTTTTTTTTTTTTTTTTTTTACAGCGTCTCCATCCTGACACAGTGATCATATTAAAAAGTTAAGCAAGTCCAGTAAGGACAGTATCACTTACATCATTTTTTTTTCTTTACATTGAAATGCTTGTCTGTCACTGAGGCCTGACTATCGCAGCTACACACTACTGCAGATACATTACTGCGGGTACACACTGCCGCAGCTACACACTATTTCAGGTACACACTACTGCAGCTACACTACTGCAGCTACTCACAGTGTCTGTGCCTTAGATTTAATATGGAGACTAGAAGATGTGTGTGTACCCGTAAGTGAGGCGACGTCAGCAAGTGGAGCAGCTCTTTCTCCTCGACACTCATGGGGCCGCTTTGCAGCTCCTCAGCAACCTGCCAAGCATAAAATGAGGAAATTAGATACATCTACCTTAACAAAATCTATTTTAACACAATCCCTTTCAGTATATTAATTACAAAATTAACTCAGAAATCCTGTCACGTTTCATCATGTTAGCTAGCTAGCAAAAGCAGTAAAGTCTATGAACATGACAATGCATGAAAATTATTTCAGTAATTCTGCCATGTCCAAGCTGGCTAGCAAAATAAGTATATCTGCCCAGGTTAGCTAGATAGCTAGCTAAGAAGGTCTAGAAATAAAAGTCTGCTCCATCTCATGCTAGCTATAGCTAGTGAAAAAAAAGGGGAACTGTATGAGCATTCATGAATACGACAAATATTTTCTCAGAAATCCAGCCAGGTTAGCTTAGCAGGGCAGCTCAGTGATGTCAGAGATAAGCATTTAGGAATATGAATTAAAAATCCTCTCAGATATCCTGTGACATTTTCTTGTTAGCTAGCATTGTAGCATATTTATAACTAAACTCTTTTCTAGGATTAGCAATGCAAGTATTCTTATTTATTTAATTTCTTCCTTAAGGAACCATAGTAGGCCTGTACATAGTGCATGTATTATATAATTTGCTATAGTACCCTAAACAAGTGAGGCAATTCACTTATAGTAACTAGCAACTAGTTATACTTAAAAAATCAAACAAAAAAACAGTAGCCAACAATGAGTATATAAGAGTATAAAGGCTACTAGATACTACAAGTTTGTACTTACATTTTCAAGTACAAATAGTCCTTTTTGGTTAGCTAATGTGAGTTACCTAGGTAGCAGTAAAGATTATGAACATTCATGAACATTCGACTAGGGTTAACAGTGAAAAATATGAGAATATTGATCCTAAGTATGCAAAAATCCTGTTAAATCTTGGGAATTCAGGTTAGCTAGCTTGCTAGTGTTGCCAGTCAAATCGTGCTAGCATAATTATTAAAATGTATTTATGATTATCAGTTCTCTCAGAAATCCATTCAAGTAAGCGTTCCTTAGCTAGCTAGTGTTAACAGTAAGATTGATACACAATTATGAATATGAATTAAAAATCCACTCAGAAATCCTGTCATACATTCTCTCGTGTTAGCCAGCTAGTAAAAGCAGTGAGGTTTTTTAACATTCATTAATATGACTTTTATGAATTATCTTAGGAAAGCAGCCAAGTTAGCTTCCCTTGGCTAGCTTTCACAGTGATATGTGCTTACATGTTTATGTAACCTGCTAGTCGGCAGTAAATTAAACGATTTTAATTAACATTTATGAATGACAAAGTTCTCTCAGAAATCAAAGTAGGTTAGCGTTCCAAAGTTCGCTAGACATGTTAACCAGTAATGTTTATTTAAAAAAAAAAAAACTTGAACATGAATTAAATATGCACTCAAATATCCTGTCAGATTGTTTCAAGTTAGCAAAAGCAGGGACATTTATGAACATTCATCAATTTGATTTAAAAATTCTGTTCTATATGAGGCTAAGATTCAAACAAGTTAGCTTTTCTTAGCTAGCTAGCAGTGAAATATAAAGATTCATGAATATGAATTACAAATCCTCTCAGAAATCCTGCTACGTTTCCTTATGTTCGCTAGCACTGGCACTCACATTTACAAACGTTTATGATTACGAATAAAAAATCCTGTCAAGTTTTTTTCGTGTGCGCTAGCTAGCGACAAACAATGACGTTTATAAGCATTCTAGAATACGGTTTGAAAAAGTCTGTCAGAAAAATTCTCTTATGTTAGCTAGCTGGCTAGCAAAATATGTGAAATATGATGCGCATAAATGAAATCCAATGATTTCCATCCTCCCACTTGAAAACTTCCACGTATATGGACTGAAAAAAAACACACATCGCCTGCAGACAGTTCCTGTTTTATCCTATTATATCCATTACAGATGAGTGACTGATCTCAGAGTGAATTACAGTGAAAGGTTTTCACGTCTAATGTGCTATAAATCTAATCCATGCACTGGGAGTGCTGCTGGGATGAAGTAGGGACTGTGTGTGGTGCGTTCTTACATCTTCAGCGAGAGAGGACGCACTGTGGAGCACCGGTGTCGGACTCTGTCGCTCGTACTGACGCAACTTCTCATGGATCTGAAGTCACACATACACATATGCACAGAGAGTGGGAGAGAAAAAGAGAGAGAGAGAGAGAAAGAGAAAGAGAGAGAGATACGTCAAGAGTAAATGTTGGCCTAACAGCTCCTGTTACATAACATCAGGACCATCACACACATACACACAAGCCAGAAGGAGTAAAACTGTGCACTACTAAACTAGACTATATTATAGTTTTAAATCTTTGGTTAAATTGTTGCACCAGGAACTCATGTGTTTCACATAATTAACACACACACACACGCACATACCTTCATGAGGTAAGTCAGGCTCCTCTCACTGAAAACATCTCTCAGGAAGACCATGTCCTCCTTGTGATTAGCATCAGGACGCAGCTGAGAGGTGAGCAGGGCCAGCGTCTCGTGCAGCCCTGAACATGGGACATTAAGCGATAAGATCAGATTAATCTGTGTGTGTGTGTGTGTGTGTGTGTGTGTGTTGTTGTAATTGTTGTTGTTTTACCTGCACCTGCTGAGAGGACCGGCATGGCTTCTATCATGGATCAACTCTCCGAACGTGACCTGCAGTAGAACGAGAGCACATGAGAAAAATCATTTCAATGAAGTTTTATAATCAAGATTCATTCATTTCTTGCCTATAAACATGTACCCAATTCAGCAACTTGCCAATGCCAATAGCAGAAAAGATAGGTACACGTCAGAAATATCCATTAAAGGTCATAACAAACACACACATTCACTTCAGAAATATTGTCCTGAATATCGGCCAAAATTTACACAATTGGCTCCTTACAGCAAAGTTAATCAATCAGCCACATATGCACTGTGAGAAATGACATCTTAGCAAGTGAAAATATCTAGAAAATACTCAAATTTGGTATAGTACTAGTAAAATCTAGTATTCCTATTATAAGATTACAATAAATCAAATATTTATTCATTGAACCTATCTCAGTCATTTTTAAAATACTCTTGTTCAGTTGGCAGGTCTTTATTTTCCTAATATTACTTTTCTTATATCTTATCTTGCTTATTGCTTATCTATTTTTAGAATGAAGCTAAATTACCTGCCAATTTGAAGACAATTTGAAGCTTGTGAAAGCATCTAAAAAATAGAAATAACTTCATTTATAATAATCTCATACTAAGAAATATTAGATACATTCCCTCACATTCAAGATATTTTCACTTGTTAAAACACAATTCCTTTCAGTGTGTTTCTAGTATTTCATTTTTTTTAGCTTCCCAAACATTTCTCCTAAACACCATGCCTTTGAGAGAGAGAGAGAGAGAGAGAGAGAGAGGACAAGTGTATTCTCTTTCCTTCCATCTTTAAACCACAAACACTTGTCTCTGAATGTAACTGTAGTTAGCAGACTAGCAGACACAAATCAATACTGTCATTTGGGCTTATCGTATTTGCCTTTGTGTTTGCGTGTCTATTAAAGTTTTACTTTCATAATGCATAAAAGGACTAAGAATATAATGTTTAAGTGTTCAGTAAACCATAAAACAGTGAACATTGTTTGGTCTTATTCCTGCATTGGGCTTACTAATGCCCTGCACTGAGTAATCATGGGTAATGTCAACCAATGTGTGACCTTATTGGCCATAGAGGCTCATTCACAGGAGCAGGTGCAGAGCCCCACCCTATAATGTATTTATATCAACAAACGCTAATCTTCCTAAAGTCCTCATTCACAATCCCATATATTTGAAATACTAATTACCTCTTTGGTCTTTAGATTTAATAGAAGCCCACTGGGGCAGGATTCACGCTGCCCCATGCTCAAGTTTTGAACATTTCCAATCAAGGTGGACTTCCTGACTTCTGCAGTTGTTTAGTTGATATAGTCTACTAAATGGACCATTAAGCACAGTGAAAAATAGTATGCTAATTACTTAAATCCCGTTGTCCATAACGATTTTCTGTAATATTTGAAACAGCCATGTAATAAAAGCAATTCAGATTTATTCACCATACAGCATACATGGTGCCTTTTGTAGTTATTGAAAATCCAGGCTACTTGAAGGCTATTTTCATATGTTGTCTTGATAACATCATTCATTTTAGTCATTTATTTGAGCATTTTTTGCAGTAATGCAATGATACATTTAAAACATGTAACTATTAGGCTACGTTTTTGTCATTTTAAGCTTGGTAACAAGAAAATGAACCACTGTAGGAGCGGAATGATTCAGAGCAATGAACTGCAACATATCAGTCTTTCCGGGAGTGCTAGCCTACTGAACGAACGAAAGAATCTTTTGAATGAACAGAACAAAAATAACTCATTCAAGGGAAAGACTGGAAGAGGTATTATGGAGTGGATCGTTTTGAAGTGTGTGACAATTACCTTTTTTCCTCACACATAACCTGAGAAAATGTATTAAAAATGTGTTATATTTTCTAATGCCCAGTTTTTAAGTCCATTGTGTGGATTTTTTGATGTCTGGAAGTTTTACTGAAACCTGGCAAACACACTTACTGTATCAAACCTAGCTGAACAAAGTTATGTCCAAAACCACTCAAAACTTATATGTTGTCGACTCTCAACTGCCTATAACCGGGTTACTCAAAAAATGCATGAGTTGAGGGTGATTCTCACCTCATTTTATTTTGAGTCTATGCTGTTATTACTGTTGTCCTGCCCCAACAAAATCTACAGTCACAAGCTGCTGCTTCTTATAGGAGTTATGGCCTACATACAGTATACATGATTAAAGCAAAAAACATTAAAATGCTAAACAGTTAATAAACAAATGGATGAAACATTATTTTATAATTTTTATTATTTGACACACAAGATAAGCAGTACCACACCTTTGACACCACTCATACATTTGCACAAATGTTCCCAGAGGACTATTACCGCATGAAACCTATTATAAGGAAGTATCTATTATTACAGCAGTGTCTCATCTGCCTGCTTATTATCTCCAGCGCCTGGCCCAAGCAGACTGTATAAATATTAATACTCAAACAGAGGATAAGGAGAGGAAAAGATGGTAGCTCCCTTCCTTATAGTGCACATATATACATATGTTGTGTGCAAAGACAGACAGAGAGGCACTGAACGTATTCACACACACACACACACACACACACACACACACATACATTTCCTGTACAGATCATACCCAGTGCCTACAATTTAATAAACCTGGATATATTAGCTCTCCATCACTCCTTTATACGGGTCAGCTCCATTTTCTTCCAAAGACAATCGAATTAGTATTAGCTGTAATTGTTCACCCACTGTGTCAATTGTTAACTCCCACTCTGTAACTTCAAGGACAGAGGCTTAAGGCAAATATTAAATTGAGTTTAATGCACGTAAAGCGAAGGTGAAATGTGTATCATCTTATTCGTTCTCCACTCCTTCTTCTCTCAGTGGGTGGTGACATCATTCCCAGTCCCAGCATCCTTACAGTGACATCATCACCTCGTGGGATCAGTTGGACCAAGTATTCAGAAGGCATGGGATACACACGGCTTGTTTATGCCCTGTGTGTGTGTGTGTGTGCATAAACAGGAGTGGGAATATTTAGTCATCTCACAATTTTTATGATGCAATTATAAAAAATTGTTGATTAATTTTGGATTTTTTTTGTTCTCAGTTTGACTACTCACTTATTTTAAAATGAATATTATAATCCTCATTCGTTATTCAATATGCGTAATATTGTGTATTAGAATATATGTGTAATCAATAATTTACTTGTATGTGCTGTATGTAAAAAACAGTAAAATGCTCATTAAATGTTTTTTACTATACTGGCATAATTTATAAAGCAGATTTTAAATCAACATATATGTGAAGCTTTAGAAAACATTATTGAAATAGACTTTCATTAATTCATTCAAACATTTCATAAGTGTTTTGTTCGTCTTATACAGCAACAATTTGCCAAACAAATCAGTTTTGTTTTAATTTTTTTTTTTAAAGAACGTGTCTTACTTGTATCAGTTTCTAGTTCCTTTTAATATTTTTGACTGTAAGAAAGACAAGTTATTTCCTGTTAACCTTTAGGTATAAACAGCCATTTACCCACCATTTTTCTCACTTGAAGTTAATAAAACAAGCAAACAAACAAAACAATGCTACCATCATGTTACCAAGAAACCATAAAGCACAAAGCCATCTGTCCTAAAGTCTTTCCCATGTCAGACTTAACTATGATTGAACTTTGAGCCAATGATGGGGACGAGACCGCCCATATCGAGTCCATGTCAATACCAAGAACTTAAAGGGCCAAGTCTGAGTCAAGAACAAGACTCTGGGATTGTTGGCCTTGGGGCAGTTTGGCACACTCTACATCTCCAGCTCTCTACAGGGAGGTGAAACAAATATTTAACCTAATACATCTACCTTCTTCATATGGACTCCCTGGAGGTCGAAAGGTCAACCTGAACAATTTATGAGGTCAAAAGTTATCAAAACAAAAATGATCCTAACTGACTATGCGGTAACGGTCTTTGATATAAATATTGAGCTCCTTTGACAGCTCATATAACAGTTTGTTAATAAATGCAATATGCTAGGATTTCATATTCACAAAGTGTGACATTTAATGGCATTATATAGCTCTCAGCAAAAGTGAACACAATTACACACTGCTTTTTCCTCTGTAAGGCACTGCACAGCATGTAAGCAGTCATAATTAATAATTAATGGATTCATTTATTGTTTTTTAATGTGTATAATTATACTGAGAGTATGAAAAATGGAAAAGTTTATCATTTTCACTGTGGGGGGATCATAAAAAAAAAAAAAAACGGTCTTGAGTCAGTCTCCCTCTAAAATTACGTGTCCAACCCATGCCAGTCTAGACCGAGACCGGTTCAAGATCAAGTAGAATTGCTATTAATTCAGAGATGAGACAGAGTAAGTGAAATGGTGGTCTCGAGACCAAGACCAGGCTTGAGTACTACAAGACTACTTTGAGCATTATTAGGCTTAGATTATGTGGTACATCCAGCAGATAAACTGATTGTTCAGGAGGTGTTGATTAATTTCCTATAACAGCAGCTCGTTCCAGCTGCAAGTCAGAGTTTTATATTAATGCGCTTGTTCTAACATGGTATCATTTCCATAGTAACAGGGCACAGTTATTTGGATTAGCAGAAGGCAATGAGTCCTTATGATTGAGATCTGCAGTAAGTTCCTGGAATGTGAGTTTTTTTGTTGTTGCTGTTGTTTCTAAAAATACACCTTAGCAGTGAGGTACATTTACTTAAGTACTTTCCACCTTTGCTGATAATCACAATGTAATTTCCAATTGCCTGAATCAACAACGAGCTAAAACATTTTTGCACAAAATCCCACACATGGAAGCCTGCCTATTGTGCACTTAGTCTTTCATAATGTAGCGGTGATGTGCAAATTATCATCCCAGCACAAACTCTATTATTTATAGCACTTTCAATTCTTCTCCATTTTTAGACGTAGACATTTTTCGCAATTCTTAGACTTACACTTAGACACTTTTCCAATTCCTTCACTTTCATTGTATTTATGATCTAGGTTAGGCTAAGATGCGGTACAGTGTGTTGCAGAAAGATAATATGTGTGCTGCTGTGAAAATACTCTGGATTTTTTTTTGGCTCCTGCAACAATACTATACACTGTGAGCTCAGATGAGGACAATCCCTGGGTTAGACTGTGTTTACATGGCACAACAATAAAACAAAAATCCACACTGAATGAACTGAATATTAATCATTATAACTAATGTAATCTCCAATGATGTCCATGATTTATTTTGGAATGGCGATATTGCTAAAGAGATCTAGCTAAAGAGATCGGTGCAGCGGCGCTTTAATATTTCAGTCTGTCCAGCTCTCTTACTTCCTCATATGTATCGCTCCTCATCTCAGAGATCACAAACTACCCAAGCTGAATCTCTGCCAAATTTAGCAGAAATAGTTGCTTTGCATCCTAGATATCTGAGTCTGCACCAATGTTTCAACTACCCCTGTGTTGAATTTCTCATGAATCCTGAACACTGCCGGAAAATGGTGAGTGAAAAGGATTTAAAAAATTCGCTAGCAATATCAAACTGTGACGTATGAGTAGTTCAGTATTCATACAGAAAAATGAAAATACAGCATCAACCAACAAATTACCATCACCAGAATTACTAATCACATCGCAAAAATTTCAATGTAATACATTTAATGTGTCCAAGGGTGGAGTTTTTCTATAATGTGATCATGTCTATCAAAATCTTTCAGCACGTTCTTGAATCATTAAAATCCATATGTTGTTCAGACACTATCTGTCAGCATCAGATTTTGCTGGCGTGGGATGATACTTAGCTGGGATAATGGGATGCAGTAGAGAATTTATACTGCACGTTGCATAGTTGAGGCTGATGCAAGAGCCTGCGTTGTGTCTGTGCAATCTGTTTTGTGGTTTAAGACAAGCCTGTGCTGCATAGCTTCAGTAGAATTCAATAAGTCTTGATGCGCATGTATCTCTAAGAAGGAAATGTATGAAACCCCAGAAAACAATATACATTGATCCAATACATTTAGAAAAGCATCAAAGCATTTAGCAGTTAGAGAAACTGACCATTTAGCAAAGATCATTATAAGTAAATCAGAATGTAGCGTTCTATAAATAATGTTTCTGCAATGTTCTAAAAACAATTACTGTAATAAAGGTTTGCTCTATAAAGTTAGTATTCACATGATGTTCCCAGTTAGGAAAAAAACAGACATTAAAGAAATAGTAGCATTAACAGTTCTACAGCTAAATATGTTGCGGCAGTGCTGAAGGAATATCAAAAAAATTATGTATGAATATTCTCAGAACAGCCAGAAAACTTGACAGATTTAATGTTCTTGAAACCAAAAGTTCCGAAACCCATACTGGTGAAAGCACAAATTCATAACTTCACTTCATAAAATAACTTTCCACCAACTGACCACAAACAAGGAAGCACTCAGGAATGTTACAGCCACTAGTCTAAAAGTAGCCAGTCATTTTCATGACAGCAGTAATAGACAATAATAATGTTAAGTAATGAGATAGTGTACAGGACATGCTGGACTGGGTGGGTCAGAAATGACACTCTGGTTGAGAAACAGTTATTAGTTATCTTTCACATCATGTTCATCATTCTGGGTGTGTTAAAATGTTTGGTTTCTTTTAGATGTTTTTTCTGTACTCACTCACACATTTGACAGGCAAGTGGCCCTCTGGCAGTTTTTACTAATCACCATTGTTCCCAATGACCAATCACTGATTACCCTTGTTCTCAATGACTAATCACTGATCATAATTGTTCTCAATGCACCATTGTTTTCTACAACCATTCACTGATTACATCCGCTCTCAATGACCATTCACTTATCACCATTGTTCTCAACAACTAATCACTGATCACTATTGTTATAAACAACCAATCACTGATCATCATTGCTCTCATCGACCAATCACTGATGATCATTTCTCTCAACGACCAATCACTGATTACCATTGCTCTCAACGACCAATCACTAATCATCATTGCTCTCAACGACCAATCACTGATTACCATTGCTCTCAACGACCAATCGCTGATCATCATTTCTCTCAACGACCAATCACTGATTACCATTGTTCTCAACGACCAATCGCTGATCATCATTTCTCTCAACGGCCAATCAATGATCATTATTGCTCTCAACGACCAATCACTGATTACCATTGTTCTTAATGTCCAATCACTGATCATCATTGCTCTCAACAACCAATCACTGTTCGTCATTGGTCTCAATGACCAATGACTGATTACCATTGTTCTCAATGAATCTATTCTTTATCAACTATATTTCTATATCTTTACGAATAATAGAAAGCAAACTATTCCATCTCTAACCAGTTCTTTCACGTCAATTTCCTAACTTCTCACTGCTACTTCTTTTGTCTGCTTTCTTGAACTACTACTGTTCTAGTATTAGAAGTACTACTACTACTGTACTAGTATTTTGTAAAAATGTAAATAGTTTGCTTGTAGTGTCATTACCAAATTGCCAAATTTATTTCAGAAATTTCATTCCATTCTATTCAATTTTATTATTTGTGTCTTCAGAAGGACATGCAGTCCTTCCTTTCAAACTTTAAGTGTATGACCTGAATGGAATTCTACTGGGTAAAAGTGAACTTGGCACAATGAGCTGCTCCACATTCTGCTCTTCTGGCTTTCTAGTGAAAGCAACATAAGTACAGAATCATGTTTGATTAGATAGTGGACTAAATCAAATACGGTCTGTTCTGGAGCATTACCAAGTTAATGAGACATGGAATCGACTATTAAATTATGACGCACTATATAATCAAATAAACCTATATACAGAACATCGTTTGTGTGGGTGATTTCAAAGGAAGACTCCAAATACCAGAATATAAATCTGATTTGCATTTGGATGGCTGCCATTGCAAAAGATTCTTTAGCAATATTTCGTTTTATATGTAAGGCAACTCAAGCACCTGGCATGTAACTTACTCAATCAGTCAAATAATGGTCATACTGGACTTTTGTCCCACCAGTTTCCTCTCCAGGGACAGGACACATCATGTCCTCTTGTTTGCTATTGATGCCTACTTGGGGTTATTGTGCACCTTGATAATCTGGGTGTGAAGCAGAATTAAACAGTGTTGGTTGAGAATTCCTCTTTCACATCCAGCATTCTTTCATATTCAAATTAACTTTTCTATACATAAGAGAAAAAAAACCAATAATGAATGGTGTGAAAACTGCTGAAACAATAAAACTGTTGGCAGAACTGTAGTTGATAAAGAGGTCAGAGGAGAAAAGGCAGACTGCATCACACTGACAGGAAGGCTACAGGAACTCAAATAAGCACTCTTTACAACCGTGGTAAACAGAAACGCATCCAAGAATGTGAATAAGTATTGAATGTTGAACAGGAACTTGAGGCTACAGTGGGCACCAGTTCACCAAAGCTGGACAGGTATATATTGGAAAAAGACTAGGCAATCCTGATCTGTACCTTGACCTGTATCTGCATGATTTTATGCACTGCGCTGAGCTACATGATTGGCTGATTAGATAATATCATGAGTGAGCAGGTATAGAAATGTTCCTAGATATTCAATATATTTCATTCATACTGTGTATATTTGCCTAGCAAATGATGCTATACAGTTGTTTTGTTTGTTTGTTTGTTGTTTTCAATTAATATTCCATATGTACCTCAGGACAGTCACATACATAAAATCTGACTCACGCACAGACACACTCACGTACACTCAGGACGTTGTGTCCCTAAAACCGCTAAAGACCTACTCAGCCCATTACACTCCTTACAGCTCGCTTGCACTGACATGTGGTCCCACACACACATACACACACAGATAAACACACGCCCCTCCAAACACTGTCTCGACTGTCTCTTGGTAGAGGAGGATCCCTTTGTCTCTCTCTCTCTCGCTCTCTCTCTCTCTGTCTGTTTTTCTGCAGTCAATCTGCAGTGCTGCTTTGCTCTGTTAATAAAGGAAATAAAGGTCTCTGAGATGCATTAATAGCAGGCAACACACACACACAAGCATACACACAAACTGTTTGTGTATGCATACACATTATATACTATATAATTTTATATAATATATATATATAAAATATAATGTGTGTATGTATCTATAATATAAAATTACACACACATGCTGTGGATGACATGGTGCCATCTCCTTCTTTGTATTTAAATTTACAGCAAAGCAAAAAAGAAAGAGATCCATCCTACCTGTATCCCTCTCTTTACGTCTGTCTGCTTCTTGCTCAGGATCTGGATCTGTTGTTCCTCACGGTTATCCTTTCACTCTCCGTCACACTCCGGCTGCTGCTGCTGCTGCTGCCTCTCTGCTTCTTTCCTCCTCCCTCTTTCTCTCTCTCACTCTCTCTCTGTCTGTCTCACCAACACACACACTCACACACCCTCCCCATTCTCTCCTCCCTCTCCCATTGATTCATAATGGTGTTCGTTCTCTCTCTCTCTCTCTCTCTCTCTCTCACTCTCTCTCTCTCTCTCTCTCTCATCTCGGCATTTGAGTAGCAGGTGGGTGTAGTAACAGATGGAGGGCTGGTGTGTCGTTAGTCAACACTGATACGTCCATTTGACTCCATCCATCCCTGTCTCGCTCCCACCCACCCACACACGTACACTCACTCTCTCTCCATCCGTCACTTTGGCGTTTTATTTCATAGATAATTGCATTCACTTCATCAGAACTGAAAGCACATACACTCAGAGGGAGGAAGAAATAAGCCACTCCCCTCATCTCCCATCCCCCAACCTCCAAACCAGTCCAGTCCAGTGCTCACCTCACTTCCTGTATATGTGAGTGTGGTTGTGTTTCCGTGCATGTGCCATCTTTGGACCTTTCTCCACTTCACAAAACTGGAACTGTGCTTTTCCACTGGCCACCAAGCCAGTCCCAAAGGTTCTGATTGTATGATTTACTGTATCTACTCAAACTCGCACCAACAGGAACACTAGTGTTTTTCAACAGCATAGCAGTGATAAATACACGCAAGAATGTTTACAAATTTCTATGTACTGTGGGGAAAAAACCCCTGTTCACTCCAAATGCATTTATAATGCAACTGTAAGGGAAGGTGTTTAACAGGATTGTTTACTACTATTACACTAAAAATAAGGGTCCTAGTGTGAGACAGACATGAGACAAACTCTTACCGAATTTGTTCCTCTGGAGTTTTATCTGATTTTCCCACACAGTAAAAAGCAGTTCTGGGTTGACTGTATCGACAAACCAAAAGTTAAATCCTGAGGTACTTACTTTATGTTGTTTGAGTTATATTGCTACCACAGGGCTGTTTCTAGGCCCTTTTAGGCCTGTTTGTGAGAACTTATTCAGCTTAACACAGCTGAAAAATGACCAGATCATTATGCTTCTTAGCATGGTGAAAGGTTTGTATTCAGGAGGGAAAGAAAAGTAGGTGATTGACGTTTCAACCACTCCAGAAGAAAGGGCTAGTTTTCCTTCCTAGTAGTAATGAGCTAGCAACTGAATGGGTTAGCATAAACCTTCTTATTTTATATACTAGCTAGCTAGCTAGTTAGCCACTAATGTTTTCCATTTCAAATCCATTAACAAGCAGAAGCAAGAAAGTGGATAAATTGATTAAGCCATCATTTGACCATGGGTGATGAAATATAGCAGTTCTTGAACAGGTTGCTTAGTAACCAAGGAGTTTAAATTGGATAAACAGGGTTAATCCTGAGGTTTTTCCTCAGTACAATAGTCTCTATCATCTTTGATAAACATACATGCAATGTACATGTAGTAGAAAGAGAACCAACACACTGTATTGTTTGTCTTTACTCTTTTGCACATGTTTACTGTAATGATTTATAATCCCACTATCCGGTGCCACCCAAAAGAGGACAGTTTTGCTTTCGAGTCTGGTGTCTGAAGAAGGTTTGACGTCTTTCCTCACTACTGTCTCTCATTAGAGGCCTACATCCGGATTTCTGTAAAGCTCCTTTGTGACAACGTCTATTATTAAAAGTGCTGTACAATCAAACTGAATTGAATCAGGAAACACAAAGACACATCCGTATGTTAATAGAGCAGGGCTGGAGGGTCAATTTGTGAGTCTAAACTAAATGTGTGTACACATTTGCATGCATGGACACAGAGAATGCGCCACTGTGTTTTGTGTGAGTCATGATGAAGTGGCCTGGTGTGAGATTTATGCCGTGTGTCTCTCATTAATTAGTGTAGAGTTCGTTCAGGGTCATGAAGGTTATTATAGGTTCCTGTCTAATTGATTCACAGGCGGCATCTGTTAACCCTGATTCGCCCCCTCTGTCTCTGTCGGACAGATTTACACGAGTCTTACCGCCTGTGAACACGCACACACACACACACACACACAAACACAGAGGGTGGGACAGAGGGACAGAGAAAAGACAGCAAGCGAGAATCATTAATCACCCTTCTTCCAGAAGTTTCCTCCAAAACTGGGTTAGCTGAGATTTTATACTTCCCCAGACAGAAAACATAGAAAAGTACTACGGACATACAGAAAAAAGAACCCGGTGTAAAAGATCACCATCTTTCAATATGTGCAAGCCCCATACACAGTCCAAAACTTTGAATTATCTGAGGCTTTAATAATACTCTTTATTTTCGCAGCAGGTAGAGTTGCTGTCTCGCAGTTTGATCCTGAGCTCGGATTACTGTCTATCCAGAATTTGGCATGTTCTCCCGCTGTCTGTGTGGCTTTCCTCTGGCTTCTGAAGCTGAATATATACACTACCAGTCAAAAGTTTGGACACACCTTCTAATTCAATGTTTTTCTTAAAGTAATGATGGACTGTTGTTTCTCTTTACTTAGTTGAGCGGATGTTGACATAATATGGATTACTCCAGATGTTCAATAGGGCTGTTATAAACAATACTGTATTTTTATCATTTCCCATTTACTAGTTACTGTACGTCTCAAACGCA
>JAQQZR010000008.1:3760930-3772187 GCA_030068235.1 Notoglanidium macrostoma
TTTGTATATTAGCCTGTTCACTATAATGCTAGTTTGTATATTAGCCTGTTCACTATAATGCTAGTTTGTATATTAGCCTGCTCACTATAATGCTAGTTTGTATATTAGCCTGCTCACTATAATGCTAGTTTGTATATTAGCCTGTTCACTATAATGCTAGTTTGTGTTAGGTTGCTTACTGTAACAATAGCTTGCATGGCATGATGGATTCTTATAACTAATGTTTGTATGTGAGAGCTTTCTTGTTTCCCCACTGTCAGCATGGTTCACAATAATACCGGTGTGTGAACCTAGTGAACACTGTTGCTAACATGGTGATGGTTACCAAAACATGAAACCTGATACGGAAAAAAACATCAGCCAAAGTCAGACAGTGACCTGAAATTCAGCTGTGGTGTTTAAGTGTGTAGAACCTGTTTTTATTATGCACTGCACCTTTATGCACTTTTTGTTTTCATTGTATATGCTGTATTTTGCCCTAGCTACTCTTTTACATTACGTTCAGTATGTTTTTTTTTTTTTACAGGGTCCTGTCTTTTATTGTATACAGCTAAAAAAAAAGTACGAGCAGAAAATAGAAATTCTGGTTTCTCTGGTGTTCCGGGCTGAAACAGGAGGAAATAAACAAGTGATGTGGACCCCGTACTTCCAACCAATCAGTACAAGCACCTCTAAACACTTGTCATCATTGTGTATTCAGAAAGCTCTGCCTCATGCACAAGGTGTTTTATCTTAAATAAAGACACCTAATAGGTCACTGTCCTGTTCCTTGCGTATACATAAAACCCCACAACAGAGTGTTTCCTTTTCAAACAGTATTCCAAGAAAAAGTCTTAAGCAACTGTTCTAAAATTATAAGGAGCAAGGATGTATTTCGGTGGGCGTGGCTTCAGTGGGTACAGTGAAGGGAGGGGCTGTATTTCTTTGGGTTTTGAGTTTCAAAACAGCTGGCTACAGATAGTTGCCAGCAAAATCGCCGAGTGTACTTATGGAAAAATAAGGAATTTTTCTTCCATACTGTTCCATATGTTCTGAGCGAAACCAGGAAACCGGATATTCAGTCAAGTCAAGTAGGACTTTATCGTCATACCAGCCATAAACATGTATACAGTTGTATAGGACGCGTATTCCCAGGACCACGGTGCAACATAGACACATAAGTATGTGTATGTACACAATTACAGGGGTAAAAATGCAGATTAAATACACAATGCAAACAAGGGGGATGGATGCAGACCACGCATAGTGCATAAGACATGATACCAGAGGGCAGGCACGCAGTATATATACGTGACAATATATACATGACAGTTGAAATGTGATATGTAAACTCTCTGTGGATGTTGTAGTATAATAATTTATAAAATGTCCAATCAGGCAATGATGTAATGCATAAAATCATGCGGATACAGGTCAAAAGCTTCAGTTAATGCTCATAACAAACATCAGAATAGGGAAAATAAGTGTGATCTCAATGACTGTGACCATGGTATGGTTGCTGGTACCAGACAGACATTAGAAACCGCTGATGTCCTGGGATTTTCCTACAGAACAGTTTTAACAGTTTATACAGAATGATGCGAAAAACAAAAACGTCCATGACAGGTCTGTGGACGTGTTCAGGAGAGAGGTTAAGGATAAGCTACAAAGGAAGAAGACCGCATCCACTCCTGTCAGCAAAGAGCAGGACTCTGAGGTTATAGTGGGCATTCACCTATTCAAAAGGCCAGGCAAGGTTTTTCCGAACTTGGGATTTTGACTCATAGTGTACAAACTAGCAGAATGTTAAAAACTAGCTTTCACAATAAAGACAACACAGGTTACATAAAAAGTCTTCTTATGTCTGTACAAATCACTGTATCTAGAGAAACGTAAAAATGATGTCATGGTTGGAAATGTAGTTAGTAGAAAGTGGGGAATTTTCTTTGTTTGTTTGTTTCTTGCTTTTTTGAAATAAGTAGTAAGGAGACGTAAGTGAGGAAAAACGTCTATCGGGTGACTTAAAAACTCAAACAAAGTGCAGATGCTTAAAACCAGACTTACATTAACGTGCATTAACAAAATAAATAGTATTGGTTGACATTTTCTCTACCTGCCTGTGTAAAAATTAAAAGAAGTTTAGAGGTGGGCAAAAGTCACTGCATTTTGATTAAAGATTATGGAAAACAAGAATATTGTCTTTTACGTGACTGATACCAATAAATAGGAAAATGAACTGAAGGTGAGAAAAGGTCAGCTTTAATTTCAGTTTGTCTTTAAGTAAGCAGTAATAGTGACACGAGCCTGACTTCTGTGAATGTACCATAGTTGATGATAACATAGCATTGCCATAGAAATCATCATTTGCTGGCAATTTGAGTCAGCAAGCGAGGGAAAAAAAACCCAAAGTGGGTACTAGCCTTCTCGTCACACAACACTGCATCTGTGTGTGAACCGGAACTCTTGCGTATGAATGAATCGGTGAGTGTGTGTGTGCTGGTTTGGGACAGACTGACCTTGCAGATCACTTCTCATCTCCCATATCCACCCACCCACATGCACATATACACAAAACAGAGAAAAGGCTGCCCTACATGACCTGTTTTGCTTTTTCACATGACGGGAAAAAAATGAATGGAAATAACAGATCGATATTGTACACAATAGGAATGTACACAAACACACCCACTTAGCAAACACTAACACTGCCCTCTAAAATTTACACTAACCTGGAGTGTCAATATATTAGAGGTGGCTAAAACAGTCACGCCAACATGGCAAGACACGCTAATCCACTTCTTAGCTAGCTAGCTACTTTCAACATGCTTCGATGACGCAATACAGTCGATTATGATTTGTTGATAGAGACTCATCCATACGATTTCAAGATGCTAAGTTGCGTTGATGTGTTATGATGTTATTATGAAGAGAAAAAGGATCAATGCGTATGAAAAAGAGAAGCCGCGAGGGTGCTGGTTTCCGCACTTATGGGCCGCGCCATCAGAGGAGAGAGTCTGACATCAGGGCAGGTATCTGATGGTCATGAATAGCTTTCACTCCCACGTCTGACAGGCCTGCCTTTTTATCCGAGTCTCTCGCGCACATGCTCTCTGCTATCTCTGCTTCATTCTTTCCTGACAGAGTCACACCCACTTCGTCTCAGCCCCGACGAACATGGAACGCAAGCATGGTATGGCATTCTCAAATTTAATTGGTCAGAATGTGTTGATTTATTTTCCATACAGCAAGCTCTGAGAGTACTTTAGCTGTGAGACAAATCATGTTTAATTCTCTTGTTCTAATATGATGCTGTTTCTATAGAAACAACTCATAACAACTCAAGAAGAACGTATAATCATTCATATGATGTAGATAGCATTTACAAAAAGTGATGAGGAAAGTGAAGCATTATGCCTATGTATGCTCACAAGTCCCAGCTTGCTTTTCTCTACTTTGTAGCACAAAGCAGTCCTACATAAAGCATAAAGTTAGTATCCCCACTCCAACACATCCAGTCTATATTGTTTCATGATATATCTCAAGCTATCAGGTAAGAGACAACCAGGATTGAAAGCCCAAGGATGCAGGGGGCGGGGCCTGTCGAAGCCTGATGACATCATAATCCAGCTCTGGCCTTTGGACTGTTGGGTAAGAAAGGGACATGGGTGTAAACCTTCAGGAAGCTGGCGTGTTTTCTCCGACTGCCATATGCCTTGGTCGTTACGATCAGGATGCTCAGGTTTGACACCACTGATCTGAGCTCTAGGCAGTCGGACCTCAGCAAACAGAATGAAAGAAACGACAAGTATTTAAGGCTATTTTAAAACAAAATAATGTTAAGCAGATGCAACAAAGACAACCCAAGCATGCCAAGCACAATTAAAGAATTTATTAAAAAATGTCTTTAATTGCATGAACACTAGAGATGTAACCAAACACGAATACGTTATTCGGATTGAACAGATACTGTTATGTTCTAAACTAATACAAATATAGATATATATATATACAAATACATAGTGCAGGATTTGTTTGATTGTTTTTTTAGAACGCTTGAGGTTGAGACTAGAGATGTGCATCAGGTCTAAGACCCCACAGTTTTTACTTTAACGTGGAGCTTGGTGGTTGCCAGGTCTCTGGAAAATCCCACTCTAATTACATCTCTAAAACCTCGCAGAAAGAACTGAGGCATTTGTAATTCGCAGCATCTGCAATACACAGATATTATTGGAAACGCATTGCTGTTTTGAAACCCAGTAAGCTTGCTTATACTGTCGCATTAGATAGAAAATTGAAAGTTTGCCAGAAAGCTCCATAGTGCAAATGTGAATAAAGTGATATTTTGCAAATTGCTGTCTGCTGTTTGAGGATGAAAATGTTTTCCAGCAATCTTGTTTTTTCCAGTAAGTTTCAGTGTTTCTAGGACAACCTTCAGTCTAGACCATGCCCATTACCAGATTAAATTTGAAAATGAATTCAAATGTGAATACTTGAAGTACTAAACAAATAAAAAGACAAATACAGATTACGGCAGTATGTTACTCCCTTATTGTAAATATAACAAAATGTAAATATAAGAACTGACATCAGGTTTAGTTATTTTATAAAGGTACTATCAAAGTCCTAAATTTCTCTTTTTTCCAGCTGATATGCGGATTGATGTCTATTTAACTACTTATGCTATACAGGACAGAACATTTCATATCAATCATGACTAAATATCATCAGACATCAGCATCTAAGGTGCTTTAGACCTTCAACTGCCACAATTTCCTATTGTTTATCAAGGGTATAGTTATATTTCCAGATTATATGGCCTATATTATTTAGTCTTCATTAACGTGACAGGGATTTTGAGGTTGATTCAGAATGCAGAATATAAGATTGTTTTCTAAATTAGCTGAATTATTGTGATGTCTAATAGCTATTTATATCTCCTTCTCCCTCAGTTCATCATAATCCAGCATCTCTCCCTATTTCCTTCATATTTCTTCAAACAGATGGCCCCCAGGAAGAGCACTTGTTCAGTGGGATATGGAAGACTCACACACACACACACACACACACACACACACACATACACACACATACACACACACACAAATACTGTCATATCCTATTAAAGCATGGCCAGCACATGGCTACCAATTACAGAGGCGGATTTACTGTCAGTAATCCAATAGAACAGAAAAGGGAGCGAGAAAGGAAGTGACTCCAAGAGAAGGAGAAAGAGAGAGAGAGAGAGAGAGAGAGAGAGAGAGAGAGAGAGAGAGAGAGAGAGAGAGAGAGAACTCACAACAGCGAACAAGCAATTAATAAATGCATGAATATACAAATATGCCTTATTAATAAACACTGCATCACTAAGAGGGAGAAAAGAAACTCTGACTGATTAATCAAATAAAACAAATCCATGGCAACTATTGGATTATTTGCCAGTTTTGATTGATATTTATACATTAGTGAAAGAAAAAGGCAGTGGATGGCAAGAGCTTTACTGAAACAAAGCGTCATTAACCTGCAGGCACACAGATTAGTGTTAACCCACCATCTTTAGATTATTGTGCTCTCTAACACACACCAACAATCCTCTTAGCCCAAAAACACACACACCCACACACACACACACACACAAACACACACAAACAACCACACACACACACACACACACACAACTGTGGCCTTACTCACTCTGGCCCAAGAGTGCAATCCCTTGTCTCCTCTGAGTCTCTTTTCACATTTCGTTTATTTGCTGCATTAGAGTATGACTTTTATGACGTTGCATCCATTAGCTACAATTGGTTTTAATTTTGTTTAATTTGCTCGGGTCGCGTACACCTGGAAGCTTTTTGATAGGTCAGGAATTTAGCCAGATGGTTCACAAAAGTTGCTTTAACCTCTGCAAGTCATGCATTTCTCTTATAAACATGATTATAATATTATGACTGTTAGCTACCAGTTTGCCAATATTTTGCATAGATTATGACCAATAAACCAGTTTCTCTGATAACATTCATTCATTCGTACATTCATCATCAATAAGCACTTTATCCTGGTGAAGGTTTCCTGGGAACACTGGGCAGGAGGTGAGACACTCTGGATGGGACGCCAGTTCATCGAAGTTCTCTGGCACATTCATTTCTGTTGTGGATGATATTCGATAAAACTTTCCATGAAATGTATTTAAGCCATTATAGGAAAATACGTGCACATGTATCAATCTGCATGTGCTCTAGCAATGTCTTGCATTTTTTCTGAGACAAAACAAACAAAAAGTGAATGAGTGAATGAGTGAGTGAGTGAGTGAGTGAGTCCAGTAGTCTTTTTGTTAACTCTTCCTCCTATAGCACATATCCTCACCCTACATCAGCAAATAAGACACCTGGGCAAACAAAAATCTTCCAATATTCTTTCTCACGATCTCTCCAGTGTCCAGTTGTTCCCCAGCTCCTCCTTCACATACCTCCTGTCACGCTCACAATCATATCTCTGTCTTCTCTCTCACACTTACTCCCTTTTAACTCCCTAAGACTCATCTCTCATCCATCACTCCTCTGTCCATGGCTCTGTCCAGAACTCCTCTCCAGGAGGTACAGTATGCGTGCTGCCAGACACAGGCAGATTTGAGCCTCAAGGCTGTTCCTTTATTCTTGCTTTCAAGTTTATGACTGCTTTTCCCCTCTTACCCTCATACTAACCCCTTATACACACTTTATTAGGAACACATTCACTGCCTGAGGCAAGCAAGACCAACATGTGACACGTTAACCCTCCTGACTGGCTCACCATCCTGTCAGAGAAGTCCACATTTCCTGGAAGAGGGCGTCTCAATGTCAAAATTGCCTTTGAAACAGTCAACTCAAATATATATATACACACACACACACACACACACACACACACACACACACACAAATGAGATACATGTGTTACACCTGAAAAATGAAGCAGGTCGGATATATTTAAGGAACAATTTGGCAAAAAAGGGAACTTGACCCACTTTTAGGTAACATGGGCTCTATTCGAATTGGATTAGTTTTACAAAGGCAGATGAGGAATGTGATTATAACTGGTGTATCTTTGGAAGTTTAGTCTTCTCCAAATCTCCTAAAATGTCAGTATTTTTTATATACCGAGTATGAATGCATCTAGAAAGATATACCATATTTACATTCTATAAAATGACCAGTAGAAATAACCCCAGGTAATATAGGCTACGTCATGTCGTCCAACCTGACATGTCGGTAAGTGTTATATCCTTATTACATTATATCCTGTTGGAAAAGAGGATCGGAACCTTTTTCTTTAGTATAAAGGCACTCTAGAAAGCACTCCAACAGTAAAATGCAAAACGATACATTACAGAATATATTTTAAAGGATGTGTCAGAGAAGCTGGCTTTAGGTAAGTTATTGAGTTCTTAGTACAGGTACATGGTCATGCACAGCAACGGTCCCCAACCAGCAGGCCATGGACTGGTACGGGACCATGGCACATTCACTACTACCAAGCCGTACGGAAGGGATGAAATCATTTCTTTTTAAATTTTTAAAGCAGTACATTAAAATAATGGCCTAGCAATTGGTCCTTTTCTCACAATTTGAATATCACACTAGCAACAGTTTACAGAATTTGAACAGATCAAGCACTTTAGCTGAAATAAGAATAACCAGTTCATTAAATCCTGAACAAACAACTAATCTGCTCGTGACACTTCAGTTTTGTCATACAGTCGCCCATATAGACTTTGCCACCAGCAACACACAGGTGTGGCAGAGCTACAACATCAGAGTTTATACTGCTGAGTTTCTGAGAATCCGTAATTAACAAGAGCGTTTCATCAACACAGCGCTGAGTCACACACAGCGCCTCACTGAGCGCCTCACAGTGCCTTACGGGTGACACCGTGACTCAGGCACTACTAAGTACCAAGCAGGATATATGCAGAAGTATGAGCAAAATCCTATTAATGTTTTATAAATTCTGCATTCTTTGATACTACAGTACAGCATGTCATTCAGTATCAGACAGAAGTCTAAATCATGTTCACTAACAGACGTTTCACCAAACAAACCGTTTCATATGTGCACCAAACCCTTGCAGAACAGCCACATGGTCACATGGGAATGATCATGTGAATTTTACACAAACACAGTTTTTTATTTGATTCGCTTATTTTCATGTGGTTTTTGATTTTGATTTGTACTATTCGTTTTTCATGTAAACGAATCACATGATTCATTTATCTGATTCATTTATCACATGATTCATTTATGTTCATTTATGATCACATGTACAGTAAATGAATAACCCAATTCATGTATGTGTTTCATTTATGGGATAATGGTTTATTTTCACAATTTTTTCCCCATGTGATTCATTAATTCATTTACATGCATGATGTGTGGTTTTATTTATCCCATAATTCATATGTCACATTTTTACTTGAGTTCAAATGTGCAATATCAGGCTATAACATTTTGAAATGCACTTTTGAATGTTTTTTTCCCACATGGCCTGTATAATCACATAAAATGTATTTCATTTTCCCACTCAGGAAGATCTGCTCATAGTACATGTAAATTTGAAATCTGCACGAGTTCTGCTTTTTATCCCACCAAAACTACCAAAATATTAACCCCTTCTTCTCCCAGGTGTTGCTGGCAGGCCAATTTCCTGTTAGTTTCACTTTAGTTACTGAATAATTCATAGTAGTTACTGAATAATATGCTTTTACAAGGGACAATTCCAAACTCCAGCATGTTTAGAATAAACAAACATGGTTCATGTTTCAGGACATCTAACATACACAGTTGAACAATCTGAATGTTTTGTTCATTAATCAGCAACAAAGAAAAATCTCATTCTGATTTTTCTTTACATATTTCCCTTTCCTGGCACTTTTACTTTTAAAATAGTTAAACAAAGGTAAATAAAATAAAAATTTTTTTTTTAAAAACCAAGGGATTGTAAATGAAGGCTTTCAAGTAGAACCACTTAAGAAAGCTAAAACTAAGGACCTTTAAGTATCCAAAGGACACTTAAAAAAACCCTCCTCTTCCTAAGAGTGTATCTAGCAACAATACTGTAACAATAATAACCTTTATATTAATAATACAGTATCATTAAAAAGGATTGCGAGATATATTGCGATTGCTCTGCAGTGTAAAAAAAGGCGAGTGCGCCTCATGGATGGATGTGTGTGGGAGGGTGAGTTGGTCTGAGCCATGAAATGAAGTTTGGTGGCTCTCTGATGAAGCGTGACCGAGCAGGAACACTTTGGTGGCCAGACACGCATTGCCACCAATGGACAAAAAAGTGATGGAAGAAAAGAAAGAAAAAGATGAGTGCAGGTTAAAGTTGACTTCGCGTACGTGTTGAGTGAGTTATTTGGGCAATCTTTGATGAAGCGTGACAGAGCTGGAAGACTTTGAGTCATAAACTCCATGCGCATCAACGTGGAAAAAGAAATAACAGGAAAACAAGAGAATGACTTCATCTTTCCAAAAGCTGTATACAAGCACACTATACGGGCACAGGACGGACGAGTTGAAGTTGCTTTGCTGTCATTAATCGCAAAAAAATGCAGGAGAAGAAACAGGAAAACAATAGTGTGATTGCTTGCATGTGGAATCACACTAATTATTATTATTATTACCAAATATTATTACCACATGGCCACTCTTAAGTCCAAATCCTTATCCTAAACCTGTATTTCCCAATCCTGCTCCTGTAATTCCATTGTGGTTCGCTCTAACCTCATAATGAATTGAGTCATGGGTGTTACACCAGATAAACAAACAAAAACATCTACAATAAACACGTGAGACTGTTCGGCATGGTTCTTAAAATTGATGTCTGAAGAAGCAACAGAAGAACTGATGCATTGAGAAATGCAATCTGCATCATTTATATCATATCATTCACTCTTAACTATTACCATATCAACTAAAAGAAGGAACGATTTCAGACTTTACTGGTTAAGAGATTTCTTTCCAGCCATTTGTTCTCCATTAACTGTTTAAGATGATACTGAAATCACAGAAAAGCATGATGTGTTCAGGGCCACAGGAAAGTTCTTTCCTACCTGACCAAATAATGAAAAAAGGTTACATTTTCATACAGCACCACTGAAAACCTGATGCCATGAAGGAGGATTATCTTGAATGAGCTGTTACACTTTTATACACATAACAAAAGTTCAGTCTATGACATGTAATAAAGCTTCTTGCGCACTGTAGCCTGTTAATCAGGATTAGGAATCTACAATAAGCATCTTAGACCGTCCATGGTCTTTTAAACCCCATACCCCAGTGTGTCAATTGTTACCCCCAAGCTTCTGTACCAGTAATTAAATAAAATCCCGTTACCTGATGTGAAGCAAAGCGCCAGGACAAGCTGGTGCAGGAAAGCCGCGGTGCGCCGCTCAGCTTGGACCATTGCGCAAACTTGAATCTCCGCTTAGAAGATGGACAAATCTAATCAAACAAACTTGTAAAGAAATCACAAGTGCACTTCAGGATGAAAGCCGTGTGAGGCAGACAAGAAGTACAGGGATGACTGAGCAGATCCTCTACAGGTGCTTTTTCCAGAGTGCGTTAAAGTTCTCGCCCCTCCTCAGTGCGCAAAGAAGGACACTGCCCCAAACCGCACTCCACCCGGTGAGTGCCACACTCAGCAGCATGCTGAAATCCTACATGAAGTACCATGTGTCCTAAGTAGCCTCCTGTTTAGTGCGCTTGTGTGCGGTTTGGGACGGAGCCACCGAGACGCGCGTCATTCTTCCAGCCGGTCATTTGGCCTGTTTAGCGCACAGATTGCTCACAATGAGCCCCAAATATATAAAAAAAATCATCAGGTTAGACAAAAGTTAAATACACTGATAATTAGGTATGAGTGTGTGCCAGGATAGGCTCCAGATCCACCCAGGACAAAGCTGTGAGTTTCTTAGTATTATGAATAACATGTACAGTAAATTTACTATTGATTATAAAAAAAGAATTATAGGATAGAATTATTATAATAGGTGGCATGGTGGTCAGCACTGTCGCCTCACAGCAAGAAGGTCCTGGGTTCGAGCCCCGTGTCACCCTGGGTGCCTTTCTGTGTGGAGTTTGCATGTTCTCCCCGTGCATGTGTGGGTTTCCTCCTGGTGCTCCGGTTTCCTCCTACAGTCCAAAGACATGCAGATTAGGTCAACTCTACTCTAAATTGCCCATAGGTGTGAATGCGAGCATGTGTGGCTGTTTGTCTGTGTTGGCCCTGTGGTGGACTGGCG
>JAQQZR010000008.1:3789835-3800869 GCA_030068235.1 Notoglanidium macrostoma
ACACACACATACACATACACAGAGACCAAGACAAAAAGGAGGGAGAGCATGGAAAAACTACACATGCAATAAAGAGCAAAATAAAAAGTGAGAAAAATGAACAAAAGAAAAAAAAGGGCAAGGAGAAAGAAGAACTAAGAAAGAGGAACCTAGAAACAGAGAGCAAGAAAATTAAAAGTGATTGAGACTGAAAGAGAGAGAGGAAAACAGGCAGAAAGAAAGAAAACAGCAATGAGTAAAAAAACAGGAGGAGAAAAATGAAAAAGTGAAAAAAAGCAAGAGCCGCAAAGTAAGAATGAGGGTGAGTATGAAAAAGTGAAAACAGCAAAAAAATAAATGAAAAAAGCAAATGGGAAAAAAGGAAGCGTGAAAGAAACAGTGTAAGAGAGCGCCTAAGGAAGAATGAAAGACAGAGTGGAAAAAATGACCAATGGGAAAATATACTGAAGGAAATAAGAAAGAGTGCAAAATGAGTTAAAGAGCAAAAGAGAGTGAATGAGCAAATTCACACAACAAAAAAAAAAAGAAGGATGAAGAATGAACAAGAGTGCATTAAGAGCAAATTTAAAGAGCAAAAGAATGAGAGAGAGAAAAAAGCAAAGGGGGAAAAAAAGCAAAAGAATGAGCAAAATAAAGAACTGGCAAAAAAGGGACAGTGTGAAAGAGCAAAAGGAAAAAAATAAGTGAAAGAACGAAAAGTACAAAAGACAGCGTGAAAGGAATAGCAAAAAAAAACAAGCAAAAGAAAAAAGTGTGAAAGAACGAAATACAGAGAGAGAGAGAGCAAAAGAGAGCGAGAGAGAGAGAGAGAGAGAGAGCGTGCAAGCCAGAGGCAACAAAGGGCAACAAGAAAGGAAGCATGAGAGAGAGCGAGCAAAAGAAAGAAAGGGTGTAAGAAAAAAAACAAAAGTAAGCATGAAAGAGAGAAAAAAAAAAGGTTAAGAGCAGAGAGTGAGAGGAAGGAAATATCAGAAGTTTTCTGTATTAAATTAAGCACAGAGCAGCCAAAACAAACCATGCTTCATTCATTTCCTCAACTGCAGCCTGAACACCGCATGGAAAAATAACCAGACGTCCAGAACATGAGCACACGCATACGCGCGCGCACACACGTCTGAAACATAACCAGGTGAGAGTTTAGGATTAGTAGGGTTTAATACTGAAAGTGTTCAGACCGACAGCAGCTCACATCCTCCTCCTCTCTCCGCAGAGCAGGACCGAACGCCGAGTGCGCGGCACAAACGCCTGGCTTTTTTATTTGGGTTTGTTTTTTGGTGAATGTGAAATTAGTCAGCTGCCAGTGGCTGCAGCACAAAGCAGCAGATGCTGAGAGACTCGATGCCTCATGCTCATTTCCCCGCAACCGTCTGCAGACGACTCGAGTCTCAGCACATGAACGCGTAATCGCCGTAATTTGTTTTCTCATGAGCATGCCAAGAGCTTTACTCTGCCTGCCTCTCTCTCTCTCTCTGTGTGTGTGTGTGTGTGTGTGTGTGTGTGTGTGTGTGCATGCTTCTACATGTCACTGCCGGTTTGGCCAAACCTCCTCATTGATGCTAACGGAAGCTGGGTGACATCACTGTTCCCAGAGAAAGAGGTTTATATTTAACAGCTCCGGATCCTCTCTCTGGATTGTTGCTTTGTTAGGCGCTGAGCTGTGGAGCTCATACGAGGCTAATTCAGCTCTTCCTTTTTCTCCTCGTGGGTGCTGGAGCTCTGTGAAATCACAACATGCCGACCACGGCACAGAGATATAATCCGATTTTTAAACTAATGAGAAACATTAACTATTATTACCGCAGGTGCAATTAAGTTAGCTCCTCTCGAACTTAGCAAGACAAAAGCATGGATATGCGCTATAATATTTGATTAAAAAAAAAACTTTCCAAACTACGTTTATTTTGAAATCCTGTTTGGAGGTACAGCTGGCGAGCCTGGGGGAGCCTGCTACTGAAATCCCGTTGGCACTACGGTGAGAGAGCCGCAGGGACTTTTATTTTGAAATCCCCTTGAAGCCACTGTTAGCTAGCCACCCTGAGCGAGCCACCAAGACGGAGGTTGTGTACTTCTGGATAGCTTGCAGATATGTGACCTTTGTTTGTTTGACAATATCACTTTTTAATAAAGGGTTCTCACAGAACCAATAAACAGAGCCGAAATGATTTTTCTTCAAACCCGGTACTTGGCATTTTTGATGCGGTTTTAATTTGTGAATGAGTTCTGTTCCCAACCCTTTTCTTTTTTTGAAAGAAGGAGCAATAGTAAAGGTGGAGAAAGACAGACAAGGAAAGAAATAAGCAAATGAAAGCGCGAAAGTACAGGTGAAAGGAAGGAAGAAAGAGACAAGGAAAGGAAAGAAAGAAAAGGACAAGGAAAGGAAAGAAAGAAGCAAATGAAAGCATGAAAGTAAAGGTGAAAGAAAGAAAAAGAAGCAAATGAAAGAGCAAGAGAGAGACAGAACAGACTGAAAGCATGAACAGAAGAATAAAATGCAAAGAACAAGTGCAAAACAAAGGAAGCAAAAGAAAGAAACAAGTGAAAGAAAGAGCAAAAAAGAAAGAATAAAAAAAAGCATAAAAAAGCAAAAGAAGGCATAAAAGAAAAACAGCGAAAGACACAGGGCAGAATAAGTAATAAGTACAGGGAAAGAATAAGGAAAAGCAATAGAGCAAAAGAAAGGATAACATGAAAGAAAGGAAAATAGAAAAATTTAAATATAAAAATGCATAAAGAGCAAAACAAAGACCAGAAGTTATAGAGCGGAATAAGTGGATAAGTAAATAGAAAGAATAAGTAAAGTGCAAAAGAAAGAGGAAGAGAAAAGGACAAGTAAGTAAAGTGTATGGAAAGCTGAAAAAGAACAAAAAAGGCGACGAAAGAAAGAAAACGTGAAAGAGCAAAACAGTGAAGGAGAGCAGGAGAGACCCGTGTGCCATCAGAGTCTCTGTGACTGCGCGGTTACTACGGAAACAATAAGGCATGAGAACGCGCATGTTGATATAAAGCAGTGATGTGCAGCTGCACTACTGTCAGAGCTGCTGCTCCGGAAAACTCATCAACACCTTCTGACCAACGAAGGGAACCAGAGCAGCGATTACATCTCACCGCCACGGCTCATCACAGCTTCAGTCGACAACCACAACAAATCAGTATTCAGTAGGAAATGTACCAATTTCTACATTTTCTCTTTTCACAGCGAAGATATTAGACAACAATGAAGCAGACTATTGATTTCGCTAGAAACTGAAGCTCTTCTTTTGAAGGTGTGCTCCTTCCTGCTAGAACTCTCCTCCTGCCATTTATTCTCGTTCAGCGAAGGATGGCATGAACAGAGGATTTATGTCATTACCACAGATTAGCATGTTTCCCTCTAGCAGCAGGGCAAGAACGGAGAAACTGATTATACGGCAACCGCTCATTACACACGTCTAAAGGCACTCTGTTGGGACGTCAATTAAGCAAGATCACACGAGACGGTATGCTGCTGTACCGGATATTAGCCAGGCCGTAGCTAATCACAGCCGTGCTGATATTCAGTACAAGGGCAAGACCTCGAGTGCGACACGGCTTTTATACAACTGATCTATAAGCAAGAAATTAATATCGGGTAAGTGACATTTTTGGACACAGATGTTATGTTTGTTTTTGCTCCGCTATCAGAAATCGATCCCAAAGACTCGCTTTACAGCACGTCGGTTAGCTGGCCAGCTAGATCACGTTGATTTGTACATCTCATTAAAGGTGCTTCTGGTAAAACCGGCATCCCTTCTTCCTTTTATCTTCATCTGACGAGCTTTCTTATTTTAAGTCAAATGTCAAGGTGAACATCTCTTTCTCCTGAAGAGAAAAAAAAAAGGATAATTTGCCATGTCCGCTGATGATGTTGCTAATATTACTGTAACCGTTAGAAGTAGGAAGTGTAATTTTACGTGCACGAACATTCCAGTGGTGTTATCGGGAAATATCAGCACTCTTGGAACACCGCTCGACCAATCAAATTAGTAGACTGGAACAAGTGGTTTGTCTCATGAAGTCGGAAAGTTTGACTTTAATCAAATCTGTAATTTGCCCTTTTTGTGACTTTTTAGTTTTTCTTTTTTTTTTTTTGGAAGCAGAAGCCGTGGTCATGTTAACTAAAGCAGTGCAAATAGGGCTGCGTGATATGAAGATACGCCCTCAATGGCATGACAAATGATGTTATAAGCTCTGAGCAAACCTATATAACATGCATCACAGAAACATCTTTGTGATGATATTTTTTAATACACCTCCCTCCCCAGGCTCAAAATAAACATCTAAGCGCCCCACTTTGTGTTTGGCGGTGAATGAAAGCAGATCTGTTTCTTTACCGAGCTGCTGCCTATTTACAAAGCCGGATTAAAACTCAATAAGAACGGATTTACTAAAACTGTTTGCCTCTTCTTTTATTGTCAGTGTGATGGTCGTGGTTTTGACTTCGTGTAATACATACTCTCATATTTAAGACTCTCTCTGACAAAATGATTAATGGGTTTGGGGCACTCGGTGCACAAATGGCTCCACTAGCTCAGTCCAATACTGTTCATTCGTGTCAGATTAGTATCTCTGGTCACAAAATACAACGTACACACTATTTAAAAATATGCAAATATGGAACGACAAGAACCATCTGCAGGGTCCAATCATCTTTGCAGATGATCTCATCCTGTAGCTGCTTCTCGAATGCGTGCAATCAATGAGCAAGTCAAATGTATAAATTTGGCTCCGCCCCCTCTAGAATTGAACTGGCAGCTGAACTATTTACAAACGTTTTCGATAATTATTCAGGTACAGATGCTGCCGATTAGTTTGACACCAACTTTGTGAAGAGATGGCAAATATACTAGGACTTGTTTATGATCTAAAAGCGTGAGAGAATTTCAACTTATGCAAATGAGTGGGTGGAGCTTAACAGTCCAAACTGCAGAATGGTTTGAAACTAGGCAGGGAATCACGGGGGGGGGGGGGGGGGAATTATTATCTCCAAGCTCCGAGACGTTGTATAAAAGCTACAATGTTGTGCTATAGCGCCACCACCGGCCTGATCAAACCCTCTCTTGTGGTCTATTCACCCAATTTCACGTCTCTATAACTTACGGTTCGGTCTGGATAATTTGTTTTAGGGGTGAAAAAATTAATAGTGGTTCAAGTACACAGTGCTGGAACCACAAGTATGCTTGTAAATAAATTTTGTTATGCAAAATAGAGCTGCCTGCTGATATTTCTGGATCCTGAGGACTGAAAAAGCATCACAGAACAAAAACCTCTTCAACATAATGGAGTCGCTTTTAGCACTCTCGCTAATAGTGGACACGGTGTGAACACTGATTGTGCGCCCTGATCAGTGTTACGCAGATAATCGCCGACTGCTTCAGCTCACTGTAATCTCTCACACACACTTCCTATTCTTCCTTCTCTTAATATTTTCTAAAATCACTAATATAGTCATTTAGAACTCTATGATCCCTGATGCTTGCTGGTGTGCACACTCACGTTCCCCATGCTGAGGTCGTGTTCCGGCAGGTTCTGATGGTTGCTCAGGGTCATCTCCAGCATGTCAGTGCCACCACGCCCCCCGTCGCACGGATACATGGGCTGCCTGTAGTCCAGCTCCGACACCTTCTCCTGCTTAATGCCCATGGCAGGCATGTAGTCACCCGTCCCTGGCATCATCCCCGCTCCGCACACCAGTCCTCCTCCTCCTGAGATATCGCATTCGGGCGAGTGGCGCTCCTTTTTCAGGACGAGCTCATGTGGCTGCAGCTCGGCCATGACGCTCTGTCCGGTCAGGCGGGTGAAGCTGGTGACGGGCGGCAGGTGGCTGAACATCAGCATGCCCGTACTGAAGCCGGCCTCCATGCCCCCGCCCGGCCGCAGGAACTCGCTTCCCAGCTTGTCCTGGATGAGGCTCATGGTGGAGGCGCTTGGACAGAGCGGAGTGACGCTGAAACGGTGGGGTCTTTAAAAGAGGGCCACCGCTCTCATCCTAGGAGAAAAAAAAAAAAAGAAAGAATCTTAGAAAATGTATTTCTCCTTTTATTTCAGATGTACACAAGCCCCTTATAAGCTATGAATGGTGACTGCTACCATCTATATACTATAGAATAACTCTTTTCCACATCCCCACGCATGTCCACAAAACTGCGCCCCCAGAATCTACAACAGTCTATAAACAAAAACAAGTATTCTGGATTGGAAGTCTGTTTTCCAAACTGGGTTTTCTCAACCATGTCCTCATGTTTTAAATATCTTCCAGGTTATTAGTACAAGTAAAAAAAATAAATAAATAAATAAAAAAAAGATTACTATTGCACCTTTAACATAGCTACTGCACCTTTAATACCATATCAATTGCAGTGCAGCATTTTATGTTATTTAAATTATAGTAATAAAATTGAATATTTGATATTGATTCAGATTATTTCCAAGCTCCTATCTA
Organism: Notoglanidium macrostoma; assembly: GCA_030068235.1. Taxonomy (NCBI): domain Eukaryota; kingdom Metazoa; phylum Chordata; class Actinopteri; order Siluriformes; family Auchenoglanididae; genus Notoglanidium; species Notoglanidium macrostoma. The sequence continues at coordinate 3,796,293 of JAQQZR010000008.1, forward strand.
TTTATCAAGATGATACATTAACATTGTATTTAAAATGATAATACGGTAAACATTCATAAATTGAAGTCCTCACTACTATAATTGAGCTTTGAAAGGTTTTAGGACCTGCGAACTTTTAATAATGGGCCTGAATAATTACAAAGAATATTATAAGTTGTGTGTGTGTGTGTGTGTGAACAGATTGCATGACAGGGATGTGCTGCTCCTTAGAGACGACAGGCATGAGCTCTTTGATCCAGCCATTAAGTACTTAGCTGCATTAATCACACCATCTGATGGCTCGACCAGAGAAAGCGGGAGTCTGTTCACAGGCTCTCGCTCTCATCATCTGCACTTAAAAAACTCACACTTCAGCTTTAAAAACACTTATGTTTTAAACGGAGAGAAATACAGTAACACACACTACCGCCTGAACTAACCGCTATACGGTTATAGTAAACATACAAAATCATTAAGGTAAGATCTCGGAGGCTTGGAAGGCTAAGCAAGCAGAACCTTACATTACAAATCACGCTACGAGGAAAATATGCTAATGTATTGCTAATGTATAAAATTATTGGCACCCTGGGTTTAAAAAAAAAAAATTTGAGAAAATGTGTCAGTAATTAGGTTAATCTCACACAGAAAACAATGAGAGAAATGTAGCCTTTAATTAAAGTAAATTTATTTTAAGAAAAAAGGTGAATATACAGAATTATTAGCAGCCTTGGTAAAGAAAACATTATGGAAACATTTTGATATGGTTAATTTGCTTAATCTCTCACTGAAAATAAAAGACAAATCATAAGCCTATTAATTCAAGGAATATTTTTAAACTTCAATCACGTAGTATCAGTTATTGGCACCCATACAAAATCTAAAACATAACATCAAAATTTTCCTATTTCTATTTTACTTCATTGAAGGTGCAATAGCCTTTTTTTTAATTTCTCATTTGAACAAATAATCTGAAAGATATTGCGAATATGATCGTGAAAATATTAGTTTAAACCCTCAGCTCTCGGTTTATGACCGCAGCTCAAGTTCACTAAGTGGCTGAGAAAACCCATCTGGAAAACTGATTTCTGGTCTGGAACGCTTGTTTGTGTTTGGACGGGTCTCCTCATTTAGAAGACGGTCTGCAAACCACTGCAGATCCTGTGGGAGGAGATTCGTGAGAATGAGTGAGAATGGAGCGATATGCACAAGGAGGGGGGGGGGATTCAAACATCAAACCAAATTCCCTTAGTCGGTTACCTAATATGAAAATAAAACAAGATAAATTGTGTATTTTGCCCCCACGTATAGTGGTTCCAGAGGCAAGCATTTATCTAAAGATCAGAGTAGCATTTTGGGGGTCACCAAGTACAACTGAACACTGTGTCCATGCACACGACTATTTGGAAGACGAGCAAGAAGAAAAGCGTTTCTTTCGCCCAACCACAAACATCAGGGCCTGGAGGCTGCAAGATGCCAAGACAGGTTTCAGAAACATACAAGATGGTTTTTGGTGTAAAACCAGAGAAAACCCCTATCATTATACAAGTATGGTGAAGGATCGGTGATGTGCAGCTGTTTTGCCTCCAAAAGCCTTAGGAACCTGGCCGCGATACATGGCATCAGGGATTTTAAATGAAAATCCGGCTTCCTCTGCCAAGAGGTTACAACAGAATTGTGGTCGGATCTTCCAGCAGGACGCCAATCCAAAAAACAAAATCTCCAAATCTGCATATAAAATGGTCCATCGAACACAAAGTGATGTTTCCGACATGGTCATTGGAGTCCTGTCACCTGAACCCTACAACCAGTGGTGTGAGGAGATGAGGGTCAGTAAGAGAGGACCTAGGTCATGTGGAGAGATCCTGGACTTACGAGAGGTTTCAGACTCCTTGCTCTGTATTCTCCAATCTTACCAAGCATTAGACCCGGTGGAGAAGACTCAGTGCTGCACGATGGCAAAAGAGAGGTTGCGCACCTTTAACAAAGGATGCCAAGAATATCAAAGATACTTACATATTAAATCAATGCAGCATAATAGTGGCTGAAGCCAAAACAGCGCATGTAGGTACGAATATGTGGCCCTGCTACAGCTAACCACTCCAGCCTGTCTGTCAACCTTCAGAAGTTCCTTCCTACCACTAGAACCTGGCACACACTGACAAATTGAGGATATCCTTAATCCTGAGATGGCATCCCAGCTGTGGGCTATTCTTCCATCTTGCACCCAGTGTTGTTGGGATATGAGCCGAATCCATCGTGACCCTGAGCAGGATAAAGCATTTACTGAAGCTAAGCGAATGATCTCAGCAACCAGACAACTCTGGCACTTTGTCACCTCCTATTTCTGTTTCACTGAAACTGCCTTAAAACTCTCAAATAACTTTTACAGCAGTGATCTCATTAACGCTTTCCAATCCAGCGACTACATCCGCTCATCCAAAACTCATTGTGCCCGTAAAAAGACAAAAATCTGCATTTATAAAGCAATTCCAAATCCAAATCCATGCTGAAGACTTGCCAATGTAGGAAAAAGCTCTGACAGTTATAAAGAACTAAATAAAAGGTTCCTCAAAGAAAGATTCGGCCTAACAATTAGAATTTTTTTTTAATGCTAAATAACGACAAGGTTTTAAATGAAACATTATTAGTCTCATATTAAGTGAAACAGCCATTATAAAAGCTCCTGTGAAGGAGTAATTAGCACAGAAAGGATTGCGGATAAGAGCAAGTGCATTCATATGATCATGTGATTTGAATTGAATCCAGCGATACTGTCAGAACTACTGCTATAGGAAATTACTCAACACCTTCTGAGCAGTTGGTTCAACTGAGACACGACTGTCATGGCTGACAAATTTCCAGCATCAGTAGGGGTTCATAGTGGGACATACAGTGATCGGCGATGTGGAGTCTGAGACGTCCTACAACACCCCGACCAAAGGTCTCTGGCTAGATGTCAGAATTCTTTGTATTTTCTCGTCTACGTTCCTTCTGTAGCCATGATTGACAATTTCTCGACCCTCCTCCCTGACACCATGTAAGCACATGAATGATGATTGGTCGGTGTAAAACCTGTCGTGTTGCCAGTCTCCCGACGAAGACACGGAATGCATTGATGGTACTATGTTTGCTTAATGTCACATAACGACCATCGAAGGACAAAAATATAATGTAGACTGATCCTGGCATGAAACTTAAACAGAAAATCCATGGACTCAAGTGCGATGAAAAACGGCTTTGAGGTTTTTTTTCTCCGCCAGACTCCATATTTGACCTATAAGGATTGAGCAGGTGTCGTCAACACAAACACAAAGACACTTCAGATATGCTCTGTCCGGCCTATGTAATTAATCAAACGTGTAAAAAGCTACAGTTCAAGCAAACTCATAGCGTGAGCCAGTGCGACGTGTGAGAAATGCATTCACGTGTATCAGTGGGATGAATGGTGGCTTAATATGTGCAGGATTGGGCTTTTCTCAATACTGCTTTAATTATTCATGCGGCTGCGTGCAGGCTCGGCGTGCTTTGTTTACTACAACGGCTGGGCACGGTACTTTCACCTATGCAAATTTAACCAGGCGCACGTCTGGGAGCTCAGCTGTGCAATCTGACTTACACTCCGACTGGGAATCGGGTCTTTTATTAACAGCAAACTCAAAGGATTTTACCAGAAAATATCCCAAGCATTCGACAAAACGTAAAAAAAAAAAAATCTTAAACTCTTAAAAATGGCCCAGAGTCTTAACCACAGCCAAAGATGTACCGCAAAAAAAAAAAAAAAAAAAATTAGATTCAAAGCCGTAACATGTGCAAATGTGGACTGAAAGGATCTGCATAATGACCACAATCTGCCACATTTTCCTCTTTCAATAAGCCACACTTAATAACCTCAATGTTTCACTTATGCTTTGTGATACAAAGTGACTAATTAATACAACGTGTGAAGAAAGGAAGGCACTACTACAAGCCACAAGAAAATAGAATTAATGAGCAATTTAAAACAAACAAAAAAAAAAAGCCGAATGAGATGATATCAAGATGGAAAAACAATATTAATATTACGATACACGACACTGAAATACTCTTCTGAAAAGGTCGTAGATATCAGCTTGTTTTAACTCGAAATGCAATAACCGGGATCTTTTTTGTAGTTGTTGTTTTATATTAGATCATTTTCCCTGCTAACTTATTGCTGTACACTTTGCAAGCCCTCTGTATCTAAATCTTAAAAATATGGATGTCATCACATTATATCTCAGCAGTGCTTTATCTTTTGGCACCCCCAGTACCCAGTGCATGCAAGTAATTCCAGTCCATTTATGTTCCGTATGTTTTTAAAAGCTACACTTTTGAAAAATGGTACAAAAGATAACAAGAAAAGGTACCATTGTTCTGAGGTAGAAAACAATTTAAGTAAAAAGCTACTTAAAACCACGCGGAGTGTTAAAGGAAGGGTTTTAGAGGATTTAAAGGTGATGAAGGTCTTCATTGAGGTTTATAGTAACGTCAATTGCGTGATGATGATGATGATGATGATGATGAAGATGGGACTCGGTAACGTGGTTGGGAATATGGCTTACATCAATCACAGACAAAGT
>JAQQZR010000008.1:3800969-3818614 GCA_030068235.1 Notoglanidium macrostoma
TGATGATGATGATGATGATGAAGATGGGACTCGGTAACGTGGTTGGGAATATGGCTTACATCAATCACAGACAAAGTCACACTGCAAAGTCATGAGTGGAGGGAGTTTAACTCCGAAAGCATTACGAACTAAACTAGATAAAGATAAAGATTTTGCTCATAAAGAAGCAAAGACAGTTAATAGGCCCTAATAGAGCCTCTGCTTGTTATTAATATCTCACCATAACGGCGTAATTAGAGTGCAACTCTCAGGCTGAAATAAACAAATAAACCTCATTGTCTGTAAACAGCAACACATGTAATGCGCGTGCACTCACAAAAAAAAAACACTGTATTAAACAACTCAAAATGGTCCAAACCTGGAATTATTATTCAAGCTGCTCATAATAAACCGGCCCACGCGCCTCTCTCTCCCTCGAACAATTGATGCTCCGCGCGCATGCTAAGCTGCTAATGCTAACCTAGCGTAGCTAGAGCCGCTTGCGCTTTGTTGTCTGACCCCCGGACCGCTTCTTCTCTCCTCTTGCCTTTTAAAATAAATTATTAAAAAAACCAAACTCCCACACGAGACTCGCTTTACTTTACTTTCGCTTACCACTTCATGACCACCGCTCGTTCTGGCCGTGTGTTTTACCTCCCAGCTCGGTCGTTTGTTTCTGTATTCAGCGTCTAAACATTGTTCTCCCGCGGCCGCTGCGCTCCTCCATCTTGACTGAACGCGGAGCACTGTGGGTAAAAAAAAAAAAAAAAAAAAAAAGGAAAGAAAAAAGGCTGGACGGATCCCGCGAGGAGACAGGCACGTGCGCGGTAGACACGCGCGTTGCCATAGTGAGAGTTGATGCGGTTGTGATTTTAAAGCTAAACTGATAAGCAAAATACGCTATAATTACACATTTATTTAATTAAAAAGATGTATTTTTTTTACTACAGTCTCTTAGAAACTTACAATTACGTATTCATTCACAACCAGACACAATTCTGGAGTCCCAGTCTTTATTTATTTGTTTGTTTGTATAGACAGGCAGCAGACAGACAGACAGATAAGCAGATAGATAGATAGATGGATTTGCTATGTGCTGTGTCTGCTGTGGATTAGCCACTTCAAAGTATTTGTGAAAAGAAAGCAGGCTACACATAAATGCTGTATTCCAAAACTTGCTAGCATTCTGAACAACACTTTAGCTAATACATTAGCTTCAGTTCAGCTAACACCCTACATTGGCAAATAATCATAAACTGAAACTAGCATGCAATCTAAGAAGCTCCATGGCTAGCAACCCAAGCCACACAAATACAGCACCTTTGCTAACATTTCAGCTTTCGCCAGTATTCATTTGTCATCATCTGGAGTATATATCAGGAACAATAGGTTTCAGGTGTGAGGCGAGAAGACATCATGAAAAGGATACCAGTTCACCTCAGAGTATTATACACAGACAACTTAGCATAGCCATTCCACCTATCAATCATGCTGTATTAAAAGCCATTCTAAGAGGACATTTTGTGAAGCTTCACCTCATTAATTCTTGGGATTCAGAAAAGCACCTACTTTACAAATAAAAAGGTTCTTAGAATAAATAAGCCTAAATTTCCCAGGTTTCCAAAGGTTCCTGTGATGTACAAGCATAATACTTTTATGCGCCAACATGGTGGGCTCATTATTCAAATTTAGAGAATGAGACACAGTCACCGAGAGTACATCAGTGTGTATCTCTGTATGTGAGGTGGCTATACAGGGCTATCCGCTGTCAAATTCTCTTAATTCCAACACAGTAATGGCACTAAGGCTTTCTGAACTGCCAAACCTCTGTCTTATTTTGTTCCTGCAGCAACAACGCAGCAAAGGAGCTTCCTTTTTACTTCCTGGGGGGCATCACAACTGTGTCTGCTGTTCACTTTACTCTCTGTAAGATGAAGGATAATGAGTAGTCACTAGCATTCACATGGCCTTATGTATCATTATCAGCATTGTACTGCAGAAGCAGATAGGGCAAAGCTATGCAAAGACCAACTGTGTATTCAAAGAACACAGTCAGTCATAGCAAGAGAAGTAATAAGTCGCTTCAGTGCACATGCATTTGGAGGTGTAGATAATAAATACAGATAATAAAAAAAAATTAGGAGGTGTGACCTATCAAGAACAGTTATAGGCTGCCCATTTGGGGTCACGGTCATAACTATGCTGTTGGTAATCAGCAAGGGCACAAGCAGATGGGAAAGTTCAGAAGGAAATCACCTAGAAATCTGGAAGATATTCTAGTAGAACCCCATTAGAAATGTACAAATATTATTCATCTAAAGATCCTTTTTAACAAATATTATCTACACACTTTTTTGTAATCTATTTTATTACTCATCTTATTTTTGATTAATAGAGAAAAACAGGAATATCACAGGAAAGTGCTGAGAGCATCTGGACTACATCAGTTTTAAATGTCTGTTACGGATACATTGTGAATGGCAGGCTGCCTTCGTAGATCTACTCAAAAAAGAAACACTCCTGTCTTTCAGACATGGTTGGCTTTTCTTAATTGCCCGACTAATGACCCAATTAATTCAGGCTAAAGGCGGTGTGAAACGACACGGAGAAGCTGGTTTTAATCATGTGTTGCCTGCTGGGCATGCAGGGTGAGTTGGGTTTTGATCTACGCTGATCTCGTCTCTGTGTTGTGCTTTGTTTTTTGTTTTTTTTGAGAGCACCAGCCTTGCCTCCTTTTTTCCTCCAGCAGCAGGAAGAACACGTACACACACCCAACAGTCACGTCCTTCAAATTGCTCCCACAGACAGAGTGCTTTAATATGGATTAGGATCATCTTCATCAAATCCGCCGCCCTGACAATGGTTGCCGAGGCTGTTGTGAACAAATTTCAGTGATTACCAGGACCCATGGAGTGTATTTGTAAATACTGGTGTTCATTCTGTGAGAAAACAGAGAAGGAGAATGACAGAATGATACTTAAATTCAGATTCTTTTATGGATGAGTCCAGCTGGGGGGTCTGTCATCCCTTTGTGTTTATCCCTCCACTGTGAGAGAAAGATTAACAGCTTGGTGAAAAATCAGCTGTAATTTGCATAAAAATAGTATGAAAAACTGCTTGTTTTGTGTATCCATTTATAATAAATTATTACAATTATGACAGGAACTCTGTTAGTATTGTAGCTTACGTGTATGCCTAAACACTGTTTATGGTGCTGTGCAGTGAACGTAGAGAACACAAAGCCAGAAATTGAAATCCATTTTTAAATGAATTCTTATTCTTCAGTTTTGAATACTTAATTTGGATAGTAAACGGTAGACCCTGTACAGCCTGCGCATCTGCATGTCATGAACATGTCATGAAAATTATATTTATTAACCTTTCAGCATGTCATGAAAAGTATCAGTCCACATGAATTGAATTTGTAAAAATTTTTTGAAAATTTAAACATAAAAAACAATAAACATAAAATAAAAATACTATCCCCAACATGCAGTCTGTTTATTTCTTTTCTTGATTATCTATAATTTAGTATTATTAGCCTTAGTACCCTAACGTCCTGCGTCCATTATCGACAACCCAAACTGTGTTTATTGGTATTTTACCTGCTTATGGATTTTTAGATTTATTGCCTTGACTCCTGCAGGTCATCAACCATTTGTCTGTTTTGTGTAAAAAAAAAATTAGGTTTAGATTGATACCAGTGGACAAAAGGATTTTGAGCTACTTTTAAAATAATATAGCTTTTCCAGTAACTAGTTATTTGTTTCACCAAGTGTGACAAAACTGCTTTGAATTGAACTGCATAGCAATGTTAAGTGGTAATGTTTATGCCGCCTGTAGACAGGCCATATAACACCCTAAAGCAGGAGGCAACATTACCCAGGAATAATAAAAAAAAAGCAGAGGAAAATGGTTGAGATTTTCCAGTCTCCACTCTTTAATAATTGTTCAACCAACTGCGAATCTTCACATATAAAGGATGATAATCAAACATCACATAAGGCTTTAATTTCTTGATAGTCCTTCTATTGGTTTTCATCTCAGTTTCATTACATACACATACAACGCAACTAAAAGAATCCCTCACCGCTCAACATTTTATCATTTCAATAATCGCTCACGGCTGTTTCTGCTGATGGATGCATGCAATTTAACTTAAAATGTTCCCTACTATACAGAAAGCGCCTTCACCCATAAAGATACTTCATTATATTTATGTGATTTGCTCATAATTCAGCAAAGCCTCTGGGAAAGGAAATGAAAGCAGACAGCTATGTTTACCATTTGCCAGGTATAGCTAAAGTTTAATAAAAACAAAAATCCATAAAGATTGAGAAGAGGTGAAACAACATGGAGGAGGCAGAACGTATGTGCCTCGTTATTTGAGGTTAACTTCAGAAGCAAAGTCAAAGTTCATGACCAGGTGCAGAGAACAGGTAGACTGGGTTATCATGGACATTTTTTATAATAAGACATGCAGCCAGGTTAAAGTACAGCTGCTTAGAATCAGAACTTTACACAAAATACTTTATTATCACCTTCAGGGAAAGAAGAGGTTTAATGAATAGAGGTGAAAACAAACTGATTGGCTGATTACCGAAAGCTTGAAATAGTTAACAAGGCCAGATAATAAAGGTAGTAAAGACCTTGGCTGTGTCTCAAATGGTGTACTATTCACTAAAAACTATACTCTATAGCTCTGTCTCAAATGGTGCTCTATTCACTATATACTGTACTATGCACTACTACTGTGTCCAAAATGCTGTACTATTCACTGGAAAATATACTCTGTAGATGCTTCTCTATGACTAGTTTGTTCACACTGGGAAGTTTAGAAAGCTGTAACGCACTAATAATACCTGGATGATGTATTAAGACCACCAAAAACACTGTTTGCATTCAGCAGTCATGGCCTGCTCTACGTAACTGAAGGAGAATGCTGTGGTTTATATTTGGCTAAAAGGTCAAACTCAATGGATTAGTAATGGGGAATTTCTGCACTTTTCAGTGAGTCAGATCATTTGACTCAGCTCACAAATGAGACCTGACTACTTCAGCTCCCAAATGGCTCGCTGCCATTTTTTTCTTAAAAGAGACAAAGTTTGGGATATTAAGACAGATTATCATAGTTTGTCTCACGATGGCTGAAATCATTTAATGAAAAACGTACCTTCTAGCTTAATGAATAAAATAGCATTTCCTTGCATTGTATTTAATATCCTTAAACGTACAATCTGTTAAAAATAATAAAGGTAGTACAAATGTTTCCATTTTAGTCAAAACAATACAAAACTAAACAAAACAACAACAACAACAACAAAAAAACATGCCAGTAGAAATGCAGGTTCTCAGAGTTCACCTAAAAGAGTCGGCTCGTTTGCCAACAACACATTTCTAATGGATGCAAATGAGAGACAAAAATGTAAACATTTTGGGTTGTGAGCTCGTTCGCTTCACCGGGGGCTGTTCTCTTTCAGTCCAATGAGGTGAGGTTCAGCCGCTCATTTCTGTGTACTGCAAGCCATTAATTAGTGTTTATTATTACACACTGCTGCAGTGTGTAGTGAACAGTAGCTGTTACAGTGCATAATAAAGCATTATAACACAGCTATAAACTGCAGCGCCCTCTGGTGCCTCCCTCCTGCTACAAAAAAGGCTGTAAGGCCAAAAGCATCCAACCTTCTTCATTTTCATATTAGTAGCCTACATCATTTATGTTTTAATTGTGCACTTTTTCCTCAGAATGAACACATTAGTCGCTATAAATGATTCAGTTCACAATGAAGCCTAACATATAGTCCAAGCTTGCTACTGAACTTGACTAACAGTTTAAATTCATTTGTATGTTCATTCATCATGCGTTATTACAATATAAGTCTGGACAATGCCTCCTATAGGATCTTCCAAAAAAAAAAAATTTGTTGTTGTTGTTATTGTTGTCTTGGGATGATGATGAAAAGTTTTAATAAATAATTGAACCAAAAAGAGCTGAAAGACAGATAAGACTGCAATCAGTGGGCGCCTTGTTCCCTTTTTTTTTTTTTTTAGCAAACTAAACATTGCATATCACTGCAAATTAAAATTAGCAATGAAAAATAAATAAATGTGCACTAACATTATGCCTACTTAGTCCATCTCAAGTATGTGGCTGCTAATCACAGTTTAAAAGACTACAGAATTTCATAATCATTCATAATTTCATCATAATGTCTTCTAAAAAAGTAAAACCGACAAATAAAAATGCAGGAACACTACTATTACTACTACTAATACTTCTTATAATAATAATAATAATAATAATAATACAACTGTGCAGTAATGTACTGTATATGTGGCAAAGAAAGGCTTCGTCTTTCTTCAAAAGAAATAACAGAATTGGCTTAAAAAATGAACCACACATCATTTTAAAATAACATTTTTATTTGCTTTTATGAAAACATATTTCTCGTGAAACCTATAGGAAAGAGCATTCTTAATATATCTACTAAACAATCTCTCGAATATATCTTTGCTACTAAAAATCATGAGGTTGTGCGTCACGGTGTTAATATATCAAGTCCAACACTTTATGACCTATTCAGGAGTCAGGCACTACAGTGGGGTCGATTTGAGACACACCCAATAACCACTACTGGGATCACAGCACGATCTCTCAGTAATAAAGGGAGCTTCAGTAAAAATGCGTGGAATCAATGAAATCTAATTAGCTTCCAATGCGAGCCTTCTGGCGTTTATTGTTTTTTTTTTTTTTTGTGGTGGGGGGAAATTAGACACTCGTAAACAAAGAGGCTCATAAAAAGTGCGCTCGCGCGTCCTGTCCAGTAGATAGCGCTCATTCATCTGCTCACCGCGCGCGCACAGAGCGAGAGAGAGAGAGAGAGCATAGTTGCAGGAAATAAAACAACTTTATAGTGTCATTATAGAGCCCTAAACAATAAATGGCATTCTTACAGCACAGGTTAGGTTCTCTCAGCCTATAGACCGTGAAAAACATTACCCAGAATTCAATGCAATAATGTTGTTTAGCAAATAGCTGTTAATGCCACTGTCATTGCCAGTTTGCTTAATCCCTCTGTTTAAGAAAAAAAGAGACAGAGAAAATGATAGCCAATAGATAGATAGATAGATACATTCATTCATTCTTTAACAACAATATTTTCTTTTCTTTAAAAAAAAACACACACCCAAAGAACTCAGGAAATCATTCCCTAAAAACGACCAGCAAAATGATTAATGATCCACCAATCCAAAAAGGTTCTTTTGTCACCTTAATCTTATGCATGAAAAAATAGACTTTCAAAGCTTCTTTGAATCATAAAAGGTTTTACTTGGACCCTTCTCTCAAATCAATCTTCCCTCTCAGCGGAACAAGCAAGTAAAACCCTTAGATTTCATACCTGCACAGAAAACAGAGGTAATTAAAGTTATATACTTTTTTCACGTACAAGATACATATACCTAAGAGGTACACTTGATGGTACCATCCTAAAGAAAAGTACAGTTTGGTATTTTATGTCTGAGAGTGTATATACATTATATGGTCAAAAGTTTGCGGACACCTGACCATCTCACCCATAGGTGCTCTTTGAACATCCCATTCCAGATTTATTCCCACTTGTGTTATAATATCTTACTCTCTTCTGGGAAGGCTTTGCACTAGATTTTGGAGCATGGGTGTGGGGATTTGTGCTCATTCACCTACTAGAGCATTAGTGAGATCAGGCACTGATGTTGGATGAGGAGGCTTGGTGTGCCGTTGGTGTTTCAGTTCATCCCAAAGGTGCTTAGTGGCGTTGAGATCAGGGCTCTGTGAAGAATACTTGAGTTTTTCCACTCCAACCTTGGCAAACCATGTCTTCATGGCGCTCGCTTTGTGCTTTGTCATGCTGGAACAGGTTTAGGCATCTTTGTAATACTAAAAAGACATTCTGTACAATTCTGTGTTTACAAGAGTTTGGGCAAGAACCACACATGTGTGATGGTCATGTGTCCACAAACTTTTTACCATATGGCGTTGAACCTGCAGATTCTGAGGCGACAGCAGGAGATCTATTGAGAGAAGCAGAGAAATGAAGAATGAGAGAGAGAGAAATGGTGTGAGAGGAATAAAGAAAGGGGGTGTATGTGTGTGTGAGAGAGAGAGAGCGAATACTACAGCTTATTCGTGCCCACCCAGTGTCCCTCCTCCCTCCTCCCTCTCTCCTCTTCCTCTGTTCACAACCAACTCGCCGATGTGCATCACTTTGTCTCGAGTAACTCGAACACTCGTCCAGGTCTAAAGGAAACGCGGCACACGTCTCTCTGACTCTTTTAAGGCAGAGTGGACAGTCAGGAATACCCTCAAGGCACTTATTTAGTCCTGTTAAGTTCTGCTTTAATTATGTGTAACGTGAAGGAGCGTTGGTGAAGCTGAGCGCTCCCGAGGGCACAACGATGCCGGCTCTGTGAAGGAGACAGCGCGTAAAGACATCTGCGCAAAGTTTGGCCATGGCAGCTCTCCGGCGGAAGTTCGGCGAGGACTATCACCAGGTGGTGAACCCGGCACGCGGCGGCACGTTCTCAGCTCCGGTGAAGAAAAAGCGGCAGCGCTTCGTGGAGAAAAACGGCCGCTGTAACGTGCAGCACGGCAACCTGGGCGGTGAGACGAGCCGCTACCTGTCCGACCTCTTCACCACGCTGGTGGATCTGAAGTGGCGTTGGAACTTGTTCATCTTCATCCTGACCTACACGGTGGCCTGGCTGGTGATGGCGTCCATGTGGTGGCTGATCGCGTACGTGCGCGGAGACCTGGAGCGCGCACGCGACTCGTCCTACACGCCGTGCGTGGCCAACGTGTACAACTTCCCATCGGCCTTCCTCTTCTTCATCGAGACAGAGGCGACCATCGGCTACGGCTACCGTTACATCACGGAGAAGTGCCCAGAGGGCATCATCCTGTTCCTGTTCCAGTCGCTGCTCGGCTCCATCGTGGACGCCTTCCTCATCGGCTGTATGTTCATCAAGATGTCACAGCCGAAAAAACGCGCCGAGACGCTCATGTTCAGCCAGGACGCCGTGATCTCTCAGCGCGACGGCAAACTCTGCCTCATGTTCCGCGTGGGCAACCTGCGGAACAGCCACATGGTGTCGGCGCAGATCCGGTGCAAACTCATCAAGGTGGGTGCGCACAAACTTACAAGCACACCCACGGGCACGTACACACACACGTACTCCCGTGTAGGCACGCATGCAAAATCACGCACGAACGCATGTACATGCATGCACCCCATTCACGCACCTTTGCACGCGCGCACATATCCAAATGCATGCATGAGCGCGAGCGCGCGCACACTCGCACATTTACATGCACGCACACGCACATAAAGACGCGCTCCTGTACATGGATGCATGCTTGCGCACGCAAAAATAAATACGCACGCGTGCGCGTGGACAATTAGGTCAGTTATTTAAAATGTAATGCTTGCATGCACAATACATTCCTAAAAAAATTTTTTTAGGAAAGAAAAAATGATTTACACATTAGTAAATTATTGATTAAGTAGTTAGTGAGAAGTGAGAAATTGGGAAGGGGTTAGAAGTCAGTCAGGGCTGATGAGAGATTTCCAGATATAATTGCTGTGGCCCTCCTTATATTAAATCATTCTGTTGACCCCTGACCCTCCAATCAATGCCAACAAACAGCAGTGAAACAGGCAAAGCAATGAAGAATAAGAAGGCAAAAGCAGGAGCCTGACAACTGAAAGCTTTGCATAAGGGCAGCACACCCACTGAAGTTCACAAGCTGCCACACACTCTCGATTAGCTATGTGCAGCCCTGGTGCTGGTTCAGCAGTTTCACGGGACCGCTTTGATGGCGTTATTGCAATGCATCACGTTTTATGCTATTTATATAAAATCTAAATAGATTTATTATTATATTTTTTTAGTTGCAAAATCCGTATTCCAAAATGTATGAAAATATTTTGTGTTGCTACAAAACCATCTAATCTCTACTACATTTTACTTGCTTATAGTCATTATGAATTGCTCATTATGAGCAAATCTGTCTCAGTGAGCATGGAGGAGAATAACCATTGTTATGCATTACCTATTTAATCCATAGCCTCATTTTAACATTTAAACATGGTAGATTCTTAATAGAGGAGAACCAAAAAAGGGAACTTCTGGACAGTGCAAAGTATGCATTCATTTTTCATTGAGTCATTTAAGCTGATGCTTTTATACAAAATGAATTACAAATAAAACACAGTCCTATGTAATCACTGAGCCGAGCTGCTGAGGGGAAAGAGACTTGCTCAAGGGCTTTACAGTGATACTCTGTATACATGGGTTTTGAACATCCTCTGTTTCTGAGGAAGTGTGTCCTACAATGAAAAGGCCATAAGTTTAACCATTACTCTTTTCTCCTTTTTCGCCTGGTACATGCTTCCAACTACAGGTGTATGGAGATAGATAGATAGACATATAGACAGATAGATAGATAGTGGATCCTGAGATCCATGATTTATCCGGAGAAAATTGCAGTCCCAATCCCAGGACCCAGCAAAAAAATCATAAGAGCAGGAGCGTGGAAGCGGGAGATCAGATACAAAGTTAGCAGAACAAAGAAACATCATTTTCATTAACATCATGTGTGCGGTATTGCATGGTGCATTTACTGCATTCATTCAGTCATCATTGGTACCTGCTTTATCCTGGTCAGGGTTCCTGTGGTTTAAATGACTAATTTGTTTATATTTTCAGCAACAGAACAAACGATATTTGTTAGAAAATCTTGCTGGCTGGTACGAACAATAGTAACTATAAAGATTTTAATAAGGTATAAAGATTTACACAATTTTATTCATAACACTTCATTGTTCCTTTCACTTCCTTTTCATTACAGTAATCTATACTATGTTTTTTAACTCAGCAACTGAAACACAGATTAGACCATGTTAAGAAAATGTAGCTATATAGTTCAAGTTATCTATTTCCTTTCAGTTGGTTGGAGTCACTTGTGCAGTGGAGCTGTTTCTTACAGAGACTTTTTTGTATTGTAAAATAGGCTGTGTATATAAATTTAAATTGTTGAGTTAGTTATACAAGCGTTCCACTTCAAACAAGCTCAGAGTTAAACTCAAAAGCCAAGAAACATGTAGTGATGATAATTTATTCAGAGCATGCCTTCTATGTTCCCCATTAGACCGTGCTGTTCTGTTTTGTCTTTCTCAGATAAGGGAACAAAAAAAATGGCAATATTCCCATTTCACTTGAATCACTGACATTTTATTTTAGTGTAAAATGTGCACTTTCACATATTGCTGTTTACTATACTGTCAATTTGATGGACAACTAAGAACTGCCAACTGGTCTTAAAAAAAAACAACACATAAAAACACATTCATTTTAGGTGTCTTTCAGAAGCACTTCTAACAAATAATCAACCAGACGTTAGTGCTAGCCAAACACACCTACACACTTCTGTTCATGCTGACAAGCAACATGTGGCCAAACCTATACTACTGAAGGAATCCTGTACTCTGAGTCTGTGTGTGTGTATGTGTGTGTGTGTGAGCTTTTCTATCAGTCAGTGAGGAGTCTTACGCATTAAAAGCTGCTAGGTCGAGCTAGTCTGTGCCAACCTGAGACAAGACGAGATGAGATGAAATCTGTTGAAGCTTTGAATCCCCAAGCCTCTCTAAGCCTCCCACCAGAGCTGAGTTTTACAGTCACAGCCACGTTGGCTAATCCATGCTTCTAAAACACAAGTGTTTTGTAGGTCTAAACACTTGAGGAATGTGTGTTGTTTTATAGCAGGAGAGTGGGCAGACCTGATGTGCCGATTATACCTATGAAATGTGGCTGAAAACTAGAAGTAGGTCATTTATTGATAAAATGTTGAGGATTTCTATAGTGATACACCTTTTTACCAGCTTCATAGAGCGTGTTTGCAACGTGCGTTGTTTCACCTTAAATTTAGCAAGCTGATCCGATATGAATCAAAATGCTTTTCTTCCTATATCTTGTTAAGGATTTTGAATTGGAAAGCATTCTTTCAGTGTAGGAAGGCGAGTTCCCTGCTAGCTGAGACTACTGGACAATGAGAAGGCATAGTGACAGTAATAATGAGTCAAAACCATTAGGCATGTCAATATTTTTCTCTGATGTGTTGGCAAATTGTGTCTTTGTTTCTAGTCAACCTGGAAATATTGGCGCTGGGAATAGGCTAATTCATTCATTGTGGTGAACTGAGACTACTGGACACTGTGAAAGCAAAGTGAGAGTTAAAATGAGACAAAACTATTAAGTACATCAACATTTACCTCAGTTATGTTGGAAAATAGATTCTTTTTTTCTAGTCAACTTGGAAATGGATGCTGTGTATTAATGATTGAGGCTAACTGAGACTACTGAACAATGTAAAGGCATAGGGAGAGTCAGAATGAGCCAACACCATCAGGCACAGCAACAATTACCTCAGGTTGCATTGGTAAATGTGTCATTGTTTCGAAACTGCTGCTAATTATGGATCGGCTAGTTACTAATTGTGGCTAACTGAGACCGCTGGACAATGTGAAAACCTAAGAGAGTAAAAATGACACAAAACTATCAGAGATAATGTCATTTACTTCAGAAGTGTTTGGTAAATTGTGTATTTGTTTCAAGCCAACATGGAAATAGGGACGCTGAGGATAGGGCTAGTTAATGATTGAGGCTAACTGAGACTACCGGACAATGTTAAGGCATAGTGAGCGTAAAAATGAGACAAAACTATCTGGAATATCAACATTTACCTCACTTGTGTTGGTAAATTGTGTCTTTGTTTTGAGTCAACTCGTAAACATGGATGCTGAGAATAAGCTAGTTAATAGCTGCAGCTAACTGCGATTACTGGACAATGTGAGGGTGTAGTGACGGTAAAAATTATTCAACACAATCAGGAACATTACAGTTTTCCTCAAATATGTTGGTAAAATTATTAAGAAAAGCTTCTGTATGACAAAATGCCCTGTAATTACATGTAGCATCAAGCTATTAGAAGTGAACAGAGTAAACTCCATAAGAACAGGTTGTTTACATGGAAACACAGCACATGACTCTGTTTGAACACATAACTTATAGCTAACTAAGTATAATACATAATATAAGTAGTGTGTTCAAATGGAGTCATTTTCTGTGTTTCTGTGACTCTATTTGTGTTCTGTGTGTGTGTGTGTGTGTGTGTGTGTGTGTTTGCTTTCTCCTGCACCTCCAGATGATCACAGTACATTGGGCAAACAGAGATATAGCTTAATGACGCATAACATATTCCACGTGGATGAGGACATTGAATAGACACATACGGAGTGCTGTGCACTTGTGTTGATTAAAACACAACCCCTCATTAAGGCACTGTAGACCGAACAAAATGGACCATAGTGAGCAAATGGAAAAAGTGATTCAGAAACACCAAAGCTGAGATTAATTTCAGTAGCAATGATGCTTTCAGCATATGATAAACATGTGATATGTATAAATCAAAGCTGAATCTCATTGGGAGGATTATACAGTATATCCTGTAGATCAATCAGGTGCATGTAGAGCTCAATCCAGCCTCAGTGACAGCAGCAGGTTAACAAGGAGCAAGAGAAAAAAAATGATCCGGAAGGATGAATTAAACAATGCTGCATTAGTGTGGCCTGTCAGTTAGAAATCATCAGAGAGAGAGAGAGAGAGAGAGTGAAAAAAATATAGTATGAATATCCTCTAGTGGGCATGTTGTATATATTGCATAATAGATTGCAGTTAAATATCTATATAATTTTTAGTTGTATTCTTTATCCTCTGGTAATTATCGGGGTCCAAGCACCATTGTGTATATTGGGTTCATTAGGTTCACTGGGAGTATTACTTCATTATAAACAAGAACTTCATTCTACAACTCAGGAACGTTAAGCATTTTCATCAAGACTGGAACTGGGAGACGAAATGAACAACAAGATGAGCAACAGGAAGGAGAGCCAGCCTCTGGTGAGGGTAAACGGAATAAAATGGTCAGATTTACTGAATACATAATGACAAAATGTCAATGCCAGTTCTCCAGTTTTTAAAAACAGGTGATAGATTTTTTAATTAAATACCATGTTTTTGAGGAATGGAGAAAATTAGAAAGTACTGGCAAGCATTTCCATTTCAGACCATTCCACTAATTATTTTAATAACCACGGTCAAAATAAAAAGCGTCATTGTTGCATCACCATTAGATTAATTTTGTGTCCTCTATGCCTTCCTGAGTAGCAGTCAGGATATTGTGCCTTTCTACCAAATTTTGTGTTTTCTACGTCTTAATAGAAAAAAATCCTTGTACGGCAGGAGAAGAAACATGAAAACAAATTGCAGCAAAGGGCCTTACCTTTAAAAAAAAACATAAAAGGGACAAAGACTCTTAGCAAGAGAAGAACAAGAAAAAAAAAAGTAAGTTTGAAAAGAAAAGTTTGTAAGAGAGATTAAAGCAAAGAAAGAGACAAAGACTGACAAAAAGATGTGAGAAACAGCAGGAGAGAGGCAAAGAGAAATTGAGGCAAGGTAAAGAAGCAAAAGAGCTCAAGACAAAGAAGAAAAGATGCAGGGAAAGGCAAAGTGATGAGGAGAGAGAGAGTGAGAGGGATACATATAATAAAGAATATTGTACTTCCTTATAAAAGGAAGAGAAATAATCGGATGCCTGGCTGAGAGCAGTAACAGTGACAGAGCGAGCGAGAGAAAGAAATGTACAAATAAAGCAGAACAGAAGAAAAGATGCATTTGTACAAAATCTAGGGAGTAAAGCAAGACTCTCTTCCTCTCTGTCTCTGTCTGCCTACACTCTAATCTCTGTAGTATTTTGTTCTGCTTTAGGGCTTTTAAAAAGGCCAGGGGTTTTTATCTTGAAAGACCCTCCGCATGCCGAACAGTTCATCCGATCAGCGCTTCTAAAATAGCTTCGGGAACAATTGGACGAAGAGAATCTCTGACTCACATTAGTTGGGTTATATAACATGGACGAAATGCTTTTTCATGTCGGAATATGAAAGATATTTTAGACGAGGCATAATCACTGACTTATAGCTAATCAGAGAAATTACCACTGGAATTCTGCATTCATCAAATGTTGGTCAGACAGCTTCTCGTCATTGCAAACATGAAGTAGAGAAGTTTCAGATGTGATTTGTAGTTACTCTGAATAAACAATACTCTGTAGGGGATTTAAAATGATGTATAAAAATAAAATGCAAAATAATATGATTTGCTGGAACAAACGCTATTCTATAAGCTGCTGTATAATTAGGGTGGAAGCTGTATTGTGGGTTAAATCATAGTGGTTATGGTGTGTATCATTGTGGCACTTTGCTTTTCTTTCAATGTGCACGTTGATGGTGCATAATGGAGTGTGTGTGTGCGTGTGTGTTTGGATGTTGAATGAATCCATACCAGATGGTTATCGCAAAACAACAAAGGAATCATAATCCTAACTATTAACCTGACTGCATGCACTCGCCTGAGAAATACAAAGAGAGGGACTAAAGTGCAAAGCAAGTCAGCAAAATGAGTGTGTTACTGTGTAACTGAGCTTAGCGCTGTGTGTGTGTGTGATTGTAAGATTCCGAGAAGCCTTGTCTTGAAGCACAGTTGACTGTGTGAGAGAGAATATGAGAGCGAGAGAGAGAGAGAGAGAGAGAGAGAGAGAGAGAGAGCAGACGATGCCAGCTCCAGCCTTTTCATCTTTTCCTCTCCATTTCCTCACACATTTACACCATCCTCATTTTATCTTGTACCACTCTCTCATCTCTGGAAACATACTGTATCCTTTCTTTCACGTGGCTTGTGCGTTTTCCAGTCAATGAACATGTGTGTGTGAGTGTTTCTGGGAGCAGAGAATGAGGAGACAGGAAAGAGTGCAGATGAAAAGGGCAGCCACATGAAAGGAGACAGAGAGCTTTGTCAAGAGTGTCTCCGTGTCTTCACAAGAACACAAATGCGGGTGATTTCCTCTCCAGTACCAGAACAGATGGGTGTGTCCAATTATTTGCACACTTGTGAGGACCAATTTGTGAGATTTCACTATAGTTAGACAATTTTGGATGGTCACAATTTGGTGGTCCTCACAGTTTTCAAGCACGGTTTCAAGGGTTTTGCACACAAAAATAAGAAACGTAAAAGAGCCACAAAGTTTCCTTCTCATTACTGAGGTAAAGGTTAGGGTTAGGTGCAGGTGTAGCATTAATTAACTACATTAATATTTATGTCAATGGAATGTCCTCACACGGATAGTGAAACAAACATGTGTGTGTGTGTCAGTGTAAAAGTGATTTATTTGCCACCGGCCCAAAGATTGAATCCCATTCCATTTACTAACACACATCTATAGGAAGCCTGAAGGCAATGATGTACACAAAAATTTCTAAAGTTTTTCTAGTGTGTGATCTTTATGAGCTCTTTGTGTGTGGTGTGTGTGTGTGTGTGTGTGTGTGTGTGTGTATGTGTGTGTCTGAATTTTCAGACAAAAGGCCTACATTCACAATGCATGCCACTTTTCTCAGTTGTCAGACAATATAATATATATCCATTTATACAGACATTTATATTAGGGACCTGATGATGTCATGCTATTTTCCAAATTAAGTGATATTTCATGCATAAAGGGTGGAAGAACTCCTACACAGAACCCTGACCTCAACCTCATTGAAGACCTTTGGGATGAACTGGAATGTTAATTGCGAGCCAGGCCTTCTTGTCCAACATCAGTGCCTGAACTCATTAATGCTATTTTGACTGAATGAGCACAAATCCCCATAGATAAACTCCGACATCTTGAAGAAAGCCTTCCAGAAGAGTGAAGGTTGTTATAGCTGCATTTTAACACCCATAGTTTTGGATTAGCATGTCCAACAAGTTTATATACTGTAGATGTGTGCAAATTATTTTCCCTTACGAAAAAAGATCTATAGTAGTATATATAAAATATCATAGCAATCTTGTAGTAACACTACAAACAACTATAGTACTCCTACAGGAATCTTATAGTCATTTGGGACATCATGGAAGTATTACAAGACGGTATCACAGGGACACTACAGATGACAAGAACATTGTAGAGGTATTACAGAACATAAATGAAGTATTATATATTATTCTAGAAATCTTATAGTGTAACTATAGTTCTTTTTCATAAGGGTTTGCCATATAGTGAACCATTCTGTGTATTTTTCCTTTAACCGTTGGTGGTGCTGTTGTGCTCGGTTCCAGAAAAATCATTTGCTTAAAGACATTTGCTAACAGCAAACAGTCTTATGTGGATGCCAAAAATCAAGCCTGATGGCTTTTGGGTCCTGCTAGCATATTTATAAAAGCCTCCACTGAGCCATGACTTCCTCAGGAAGCCAATGTACAACCCATCAAACGGAGAAAGCTATAGTTAATCTCTAAACAACAGACTCTTTTCATCTTTTAAAGGACTCGGTACTTCTGGAACCAAATGCACTACCACTGAGCTATATCCCAATACTGAACCGCAGTGTTTTCCAACCAATTTACCTCATCATTGGTCAAATGAAATAGTTATAGTTGAGAGCATATAAGCTTGTTGTAAATATATATATATATATATATATATATATATAGATAGATAGATAGATAGATAGATAGATAGATAGATAGATAGA
>JAQQZR010000008.1:3821292-3850307 GCA_030068235.1 Notoglanidium macrostoma
GATAGATAGATAGATAGATAGATAGATAGATAGATAGATAGATAGATACTGTAGATAGATAGATAGATAGATAGATATACTACATATTGTTTCAAAAGAAATCACAATAAAGGCATAAGCTATTGTGTCCATTTGGTGGTGAAAAGAGAACCAAAAGAAAACATTAGGAGAGCAAAAAAAGTGTTGCAGGTGCAAAAATGTTATTAAAGCTCATGTGCAATTTATAAAAATTCATTCATCCATCTTCAGCAACTGCTTTACCCTGGTTACGCACCCAGAGCCTACTCCAGGAACACATTGCGGAACACCATTGCACACAAATTCACACGCTTATTCACACCACCACCCAATTTTAGATTCAGCAATTCACCTACCTGCAAGTTTTTGGAAAGTGGGAGGACCCACAGAAACCAGAAAACCTCACACAGACAGGATTGAACAGCTTGTAACGTATAGACAGGCACTCCGTAAGCACAAAACATAATCAGTGAACAGTCCAGATCAAAATCAACACAGCAAACAAGCCCAAAGAAGTAGGGTAAATACATCAATAGCAAACACTCTCAACTCTGAATAATAAGATACATGAAATAAACAACTCGGGATGGGGGGGAAGTGAGACTTTGCAAAGTGTACGTGAAATCCTTTATAGTGTCTCCGAAAGAGGAAATGCTTTTATACAGGTGTGACAGGTTGTATTCTGGTGATGATTTAGTGTGGAATTGTCAAATGAGCCTGTGCCACCGGTGACCCTGGAGCTGTGAGGAGGTAACATTACTCACTGCACCACACTGCCACCCTGCTATAGAAAATAGAAGAAGAAAAAAAGTCGTGCTTGTTATGTGTAAGCGTAGTGTGAGTTGTGAAGTGCTTGCTAATTGGGTAACATTACAGTTTCAGATGTGGTGACATATTGGGAGTAATTATCAATGTTGTTTTTTCCCAGTGAGTCATTGGCCCAGAGGGAGCGCACTTTTACACACACACACACACACACACACACACACACACACACACACACACATACACATACACATACACATCAATAACAGTTAGGGAAAGGCCAGAGGGAAGTCTTGTCTTCATTGTTGCTTGTTTTGTGTTGTCTGTGGTTCAGACAGACACCAGGATGAAGTGATGAATTGCGTCAATTAACGCTAATTAGGGGACGTAGGAGGAATGAGTCAGAACTCAACCAACACGGTATGTATCTATGTGTCTGTGTGTGTATCTGAGACAGAGTATGGTTGCTCTCTGTATAGATGTATGATTATAGTAAGTACATCTATTGTTTATAATCAGTCTGTCTCTGTCCCTTCTTCACTTTTGCTCTAGTGGAACATAATTTTTTAATTGTTTAATTGCCAATACTGGTTAAACTATTAAAAAAACATAAACCAAATCTTGAAAAGCAATAGCAACCAACATGACTGCCTCTAAATTAAATTTCCAATGTAATGCACTCAGCGTCAATGCTATATTACTGCAGTGCAAGTTAACAAGCTAAAAGTAAGTGATGAACTAATGCAGCTCATGATCATTATTCATTTACAAGTCAGCTAAATATTATTATTCATACCATTGTTACAGAATTGAATCTAATGTACAGTCCATCCTCACTATTTCAACCAGCCCTCCAACACAAATACGTAAAGCGTTATGTTAACTCAGGACAGGCTTAATTTGCAGGTCTCTTGTCCATTTCAGGAGTTTTGACAGAATTAATAATGTTACATTTAGTGGAGGTGAGAGGTATTTTTTGGCCTGTATAGTGGTGCCAACATTATGGTAGACCCACCAGGCAGGAAAACATCCTGGATGGACCGCCAATCTGTTGCAGCGTATCATTCTCCCACTTGGGCACACCTATGGACAACTTCATGAAGCAAATCCATTTACTGACATGCTGTTGGGAGGTTGGAGGAAACCAGAGAACCCAATGAAAGCCAAAATGAACGCAGACTGGTTTGAATATCTTATAAACGGCTGGCTGAGATTTTCTTCTGTTTTTGTGCAGAATGGTGAGAAAAAACTTAAACGTGTCCAGTAAGCAGCAGTTCTGCTGGTCGAAATGCCTTCTTTGATAGGGGAACTACGTTAACTCAGATAAACGCTCTTTACAACCGTGGTGAGCAGAAAAGCATCAAAGAACACATCGGATTCCACTCCTGTCAGCCAAGGACAGAAATCCGAGACTACATTGGGCACAGGCTCACCGATACTGGAAATTTGAAGACTGGAAAAAGACCAGGTGATGTTTTTTCCACCTTTATCTTCAACTGTAATATATACACAGGACAATAAGTACTCAGTGAAATAAATACACAAGACACAACAGTACTGGATGGAAGAAACCTGTGTAAACCATTGTATTTAATCTGTAGACTCTACACCATAGTGAAATTTGGGTGGGGAAAAAAGTGTATCAGCAAAGATTAGTAGTAAAAAAGTGTCTCAGCAGCACAATAGCATTGTCTCTGAGGGCGTAATACAGTCAATGAGCTAATGGGGTGTAATTTCCAGGGGTGCTACAGCGTACGATGGCAATTATTATGGCTTAAAGCAGGGGAAAGCATCTCCTAGTTCTACCCATGGTTATATTTTACAGGCTGTTAAAACGGCAAGTGCTGTGGAGGAGGTTCCACCCCACAGATCCACCATGTTTAGTGGGTATATGTGAGTGCCTGCTGGGTGAACACTATTTAATTCATACCATCACTCATCACTATTGTTCATGCATGTGTGTGGTTTGTCACAACGGGCAATAACACATCCAAAAACCACCTAGCTGGCAAGGCCTCAATCCTCAATATGTTTTACTGTATGTACACCACACTAGTGCAATAAAGACCAGAATTCTAATGAACAGAGAGCAGTGGTGTACCTACAGCACTCCCCATGAGAAATCTTTACTGCAATCTGATTTCCCTATATAAGAGCACAATCCAATCTAAATGCAACCATCCATTAAATGAAGGGAGACGTGTTAATGTAGGATCGGAATTTGCAGCTCACAAATTGTTAAAGGCACCATGCAAATGGAGTGGTATGTATCTTGTTCTGTGAGTGTGCAAGCGCGGCTGTCAGAGCCAGTCAGCGTTACTTTTTACAGAAAATAGTAAAATCCCAGCTCTAATTGAACTGCGCATTAGACTAAGTAGGACTGATGGTTGCTGTGACCAAAATTTCTTTTGCTGTAGAGGCACTTTCAGTGTCCAGGTTCTCAAGTTTTGCACTTTGTAGCTAAACCTTTACCTTTCCTCTACCAGCCCCCTGCCTTCTCTCTCTCACTCTCTCTCTCGCTCTCACCATTTAATTCTGAGATGTGACAGTGTGGTCTGAAGAGAAACACAGAAAGATAGAACAAGTCAGAGAGAGAGAGAAATGTACACTCTATCTCTGAGACTAGCCTCCTAAATGCTCACTTACTAGAAGGTCCAAGAGTCTGAGTGCACTTATTTTTCAGGGAAACCTGCCACGTATTGGTGTATGATTACTGCCTATGGGCTATTTCTTTCTATGTGTTCAATTTATCCTCCTCTATGCCAACCACCAATGGAAAGAGCACCAGGACCACTATTTACTAGATATCTGGGTGAGTGTTGGTGGAACTAGCGTTGCTTGGAAGGCCAACCATCTCAGTATGACTTCTGAGTTGAGAAACATTCACCTACCAAAATATCCATCCAGCAGCAGTGCTGTGGCCAGAAATTGAACTGATGAAGGCTGGAGAATAAGTAACCCACGCTATGCACTGTGTAGAGTGGGCAAGTTATTCTGCCTGAGAAACACAACTGGACTAAATTATATTCATTTTGTAAAGCTGATTAAATAAAGGTTCTGAGGAGTCAGACTGCAACTACTGCATAAGTAACTGAGACAAAAAAATGCATCACCGTCCCAAAATCATGCCAGAATGGTTATTTTTTGTGGATTTCTTTGAACAATACTATAACGCTAAAGCATTGTTTTCCTGCAACGCATATCAGTCATGACAGCTATACACAGTTTAATCATTCCTGCAAGGCATTTTGAAATGCACACAGGATTCAACAAAGTCTTTAAAGATTTCTAGACATCTCTGTGATTGGACCAGAGCTCAGAAGAAAAGAATCCCAGACGCTGTCCTAGATGCGAGATTGAGGGCGTCTGGCTGTGCTTGTCAGCATAACGCTTGTTTGTGAATACGCTCCGAAGTATTGGTTCCTTTTGCGCCAGTTAAATACACGTACATGCATACGATTTGAGAAAAACGTTGATGGACGTGAGGGGTTCGATATCCAGTATATTTCAAACTATAATATGTTTTTGTCATACATATATACATCCTAACAGTTACAGTACTACATCCGCAAATATTCAGATCCCTTTCCAAGGCTGAATTGTTTGACCCGAAACTTGTTTCTAGGAATTGTATATTGTGAATGACTCAAAAGGTTACAAGAGAAGTAAACACAATACACATCATATCATTGCATGTTGGTGGAATGGGGTCATAAAAACAAGTGAAGAAAAAAAAAAGTGAATCATTGTTTTAGCATCTGTTTGGAGATTACAGTTTTGGCTGCTTTCCATTTTTAAGCTGCCTACATTATACCGCACAGTAGTGAAGGCTCAGATTAGCAGAGCTCCCTGGTGACATAGCTGTCTAGGGTTTTGCATATTGTTGTTGGGAGATCGAGATTCTGATGTTGCCCCAGCAACGAGATTCTGATGTTGCCAGAGCTGTCCATAGCCAGAAATCCACAGAGTTTGGGTGGGAAGGATTGCTTTTCTCCGGGCGTCTGTTAAGACAAGTATTACATAAAAGAGCGGTTAGTGATCTCCTCCAAGCACATTCATCAAATTGATGCAGTGGCTTCACCTGTCTCAGAGGAAGCACATGTTTCCTGATCCATAATGTTTTCTCATGAACTCATTTGGTCCAAGTCGAAACGAATAAGTGTAATACCGAATAAATTTCAAAAGCAAATCTTCATGTACTAGTTAGCAAGTGTGAATTAAAACATGTAAATTATTCAGTTACTAAACGGATAAAAATCCAAAAACATGAAAACGTTTGGGGCTGGTGTGTATAAAGCTGCTTAAACATCTTTTTATAAAATATACTTAAGACTGGAAATCATTCTTAGTTAACCATTGTCCTAATGAATGAAAGCCTGCATGACTTTGGGGATTAGAACCCTTACATACAGTACCTAATTAACTTACACAATTATGTTCTTGGATTGATTACCAGTGAGATATGTACATCACAATCCAGAAGTCCAAGGGCTGATTTATACTTCTGTACACATTTGCATGTCTGTCACTTGACATAGAGGCGGGTTTATGGGTAAGCATGGCATTCAAACGCCTTACGCAGTCACACCCTGTCCGAGAAGCTAACTGCACGTTCTGCACATCTACAGTACTAGATGTCAACCAGCTGATTGATGTGCCGTTGAGGTGTGTTTGGTTGTGTATCAGGAAACTTTGTGACAAGATGTTTTGTCCCTTCTTTCACAGGTTTCAAGTATTTCTCAGTAATAATTCTCCCAAATTACAAATAGCACATTTATCCCCCAGCTTTTAATCTTGCCACATGAGAGATCAGCCTGTGTGTGTCGGTGTTGTCCGTTTAGGAGCGGTGTGTGAACCATGTCATGTCCTGCAGCTTTCTGTGTAAGAGGTTTTATATGTCTGTGTCCTGCATGCAGTCGTCCGTTTTACTAATCTTAAGACAAGCAGACAGGAGTGAAACAGCGGGTTAGTCACAGGCCGCTGGCAGATTAAACCCAACAGAAGAAAGCAGAGTTTAGTCTCACAGAGTCAGTCACTAAAGAACAGAAGGGTGCTGATAATCTCACACAGCTTCGACCGAACTTCTCTAAACTGCTGAAACATGACTTAGGCTCTGTTATGGCCTGGAGTTTTCATTGGGTCTCTTAAACACACACTGAACTTGTTCCACTTCAGGCAAAATAAACAGAGGAAATATGAAAAGATATAAATGGGTGCCAAGTGACGAGAAGGAGCCTTGGCCTGTAGGTATCCATGTAGCAGGAGAAGACGACGTGTTTGTTTTTCAGTTTCAGTGAAGGTGTGGCCTCTGTACCTGTCAATCTCAGCAAAGTAGGTGTGGTCTATGTACCTGTCAATCTCAGCAACGTAGGTGTGGCCTCTGTACCTGTCAATCTCAGCAAAGTAGGTGTGGCCTCTGTACCTGTCAATCTCAGCAAAGTAGGTGTGGCCTCTGTACCTGTCAATCTCAGCAACGTAGGTGTGGCCTCTATAATTGGTTAGTCTCAGTTAAGGAGGTCTCGCCTCTCTACCTCTCAATCTTAGTGAAGGAGGTGTTGCCTCAGTACCTGTCAATCTAAGTGAAAGATGTGTGGCCTCTGTATCAGTCAGTTACAGTAAAGAAGGTGTGGCCTCTGTGTCTGTCTCAGTGGAGGAGGTGTGGCCTCTGTATCTGTCAGTCTTAGTAAAGAAGGCATGGCCTCTGTGAATATTATGCTGCGTTCGACTAAAGGTCAAAACTCCTAATTCCCAGCCTTCAACCAGGAAATACCAAAGAAGACGCCCCTTTAACGAGACTTCCTATTTAGGAACTCGCAATGGTCTCCTCAGCTCCTCAGGTTCCTTCAAGTTCGGCAGGTGACATCAAGTCATCACGGCCGCTCACAACATCAGCAATAAATAAAGTAGCACTTCTTATCTTTAAATGAGTTATACTGGATATTCAAGTATTTGCTTTAGATGAAACAATATCCAAACATACTAGTCGCTTGTTAAAGGTCCACTATGTAGGATTCAGGGCGCATCTATTAGCAGAAATGGAATTTAATATTCCATTATTAAGTATGTTCTCATAAGTGTATAATTACCTCTAACTACAAATTGTGTTTTCGTAAGCTTAGAATGAGCCCTTTATATCTACATAGGGGGCAGGTCCACCTCTACGGCGCCACCATATGGCACTGAAGTAAGAGGAATCGGTGTTTGCTGCTGCTGGCTAACATGTTTAAGAAGCCTAATTTTGAATAAAGAAGGATCATACTTATTATTTAGCGCAGCAAAAAGCAAGGGTGTGAATGTAATTACTTGGAACTAAACTACGTGCACCTGACAGCCACCGTACATGATACACACTTGGAAAGGGAGGGGTAAGGGATGGGCATTCAGGTGGTCAAGTCATACAAAATGGACCTTTAAATCTGTAGCACTGACTATTCATTTTCTTGTGTCTAGGCAAAAATATCAAAGTTAGCTGGCTAGCTTGTTGCTAACAAAAGAAAAACACGGAGGCATCCGTTTTTTTTACCCCACTCTGTAGCCGAAAATTATGTAATAACGAGTTCCGACTTACCACATAGTTGAGTGCATTAGCAGTCTCAGCAGCCACAACCAGGGCAGAAGGGAAAACATATAAGACTAAGTAGAACAGCAGCGACAGTAAATACTGACAGTGTGGAAGTCAGGAAGAGGATTGTAATATTTGAGTTTCAGCAAAATGTGCACAAGATTAAGTGGAACTGCTACAGTAGAGATTGAAAGTGGCAGTGAGATTTATGTGCAATGCAACTGGATATAAAGCAACATGGATTTATGTGGTATGAAATCCAATATAATGTAAAAGTGTGGATCTTGTGATATGAATTGGATATAAAGAGACAATAACACATTTAAGATAATGAAGCAGCAGTGCAATATGTAGGGCATGAGAGCACATGAGTCAGATACTGTGTGTGCGTGTGTGTGCGCATCTGGTACTTTTGCTGCAAAAAAAATGTACAGAAGTGGAGTTTCATTTAAGTTTCATTTAAAGCCCAAACCCAGGCAATGGCTCTGTCTTGTGTATTTGTCCAGATGAAGGCCAGTGATAAAGACACACAGTGAGGAACTTCAGAAGAGCAGTGTGGGTTTCAGCCTCTGTGGTGCACTTTCTCAACTCATACACACACGCACACTTTGGGATCATCACTGTTCAGAAAGAAAGTGGTAGCACCATTTTGGGAATGATTTTTGTTGGAGAATGTACGGTAGATAACTTGGCTAAATTTAGAGGAGAGAGACTGCACGGAGACGGCTGCGTGTAGTGTACACACAGTACACTCTGACTGGAGCCCAGAGGATTATTTGTGTGTGTGTGTGTGTGTGTGTGTGTGTGTGTGTGTGTGTGTGTGTGGGTTGGTGGGTGGTTAGATGAGCATTTCTGTGATACGTTTTACTCTTTGTGTGTGTGTGGGGATGTGTGTAGGTGGGTTGGTGGGTCAGTGGCAGAGCATTTCTGTTATATTATGTATTCCTCTCCTGTGTGTGTGTGTGCGTGTAGTTGTGCAAAGAGACCCCGAACCTAAAATCAGTCCATTTCCTCTCACGTGTCTAATCCTGATGACTTTCGATTCGAATGAACCTGTTTAAATAGAGTGTGAATAGTTTCCTGTGTCATTTAAATGTATTTTTGCTTTCACATTTGTATGATGGCTGATCCTGGTCTCACTTGCGCAGCATGTTTAATGTGCCCATTCTCATCAACCTTGAATAAACCTGGCCCACACCTGCACCAAATATATTCACATCTGTTTCGTAAGATCCGTCTCTCGAACCCATGCTAGTGTTACCAGAGTAAAATTATTATTCCCTACATTTTTTAGCTAGGATAAGACAATCTACAGTTGAGTGCAAAAGTTTGCACCCCATGCAGTTTAAAAATAGAAAACTTGTACCTTCTCCACCTACCTTTTCCTTCGTTATGAATGTATTCAGAAAAAAAAACATCTTTCCTTTATTTCAGTTCCTGTTTATAAATTCTTAAACCACCCGAGACTCCTGAGACCGAGTTTAATCCATAATTACAACATGAATGTGTTTGAAAGCCATGTTATGTTCTGTGTGTGTGTGTGTGTGTGTGTGTGTGTGTGTGTGTGTGTGTGTGTGTATGTGTGTGTGTGTGTGTTGTCAAATGAATGAGTGAGATATGTAACATTGTGATGATCTAATCCAACATAATTTAATCATGGAGAAACTGTTCATCTCTCTCTCTCTCTCTCTCTCTCACACACACACACACACACACACACACACACACACACACACACGCACACGCACACACACACTGCTGCACCATTCTCTGTTATCTTAGTTCATTCATCTATAGAAAGCAAGCATGAGAGAGGAAGATTTTCCAAATTCAGCCTTCATCATTGCTGATTTTTTTTTCCTTTCATCAAAGAAGCCACTAAAAGGACAGTGTGTATAGAAATAAACAAGAAGAACCAGGAAAGTAAGATTGTGTGTGTGTGTGTGTGTGTGTGTGTGTTACAGTCTGTTCGTATGAGAGCTATTAACAGTGAGTTTATGGATGTGTAAGGGACACGGCTTGGCGCTGTTCACATGCACAAAACAAACATCTGAATAAGTGACTATAGGAAGCAGCACATTCATATTAATATTCATGTGTGATGTTAAATATGCAGACTGCGGATGTAAACACTGCGGTGTAGATGAATCCTCAGCATTAAACATGGATTATTCCATTAAGATCAAATCAAAATTGAAATGAAATAAAAAAGTAAAATAATACAGATATGCAGTGCATCAGAAGAATCTGAAACTGTGGCGGATTGTAGACTACAGACTAAAAAAATAAGCTTGCTGAACTTATTCCTGCACAACCCATTGTTTTTCATGGATGGATGGATGGATGAGTGGGCCTGAGGGAAACACTGTGTGAGGAAGAGATGACTATTGCTAGCACTGTTAATAAAAATGTTGTATTTTTATTTCAACTGAAAGTGGGCGTGGTTTATACTGGAAAGTTTTTTTTGGTTTGTTTTCTTATCACAGCAGCAGCTCTATATAGAAAGCATGTTTCTTTTGTGTGTACAGCACTGTAGTAGAAATATGGGTTTATTTTGGAGCTCGGTATGGAAGTGTTTTTTGTCGGGTTGTTGGAGCTTACCGCTGATGGAAAAACGCCAAACAGTGCATGTTCAGGCTATTTGTTCTGTTAGCAGGGTTGTCAGATTCTGTGAATAATATCCATGTATTGTGGACATACTGTATACTGCAAATGAGAAATGTGCACTACTGGTAACTTGATCCCGGAAAAGAACACTGAGAAAAGGAACAAAATGCACCAAAATTTGACAAGCCTTGACACAAGCTTCAGCAAGCTCTTCTTTAAAGTACAACACTGAAGTAAAAACCTTACAGACTGTTTTTTTGTATAGTCGCATCCCAATGCCCACACCTAGTTTAATGCTTTCTAGGCAAAAAAAACGTATATATATATATATATATATATATAGCCTTGAGCCACCCCTCACCCCACATTTCTCTATATTTTGCTAGGAAAATGAGACAATAGGTACAGTGATTTATGCAAAATATGAAGAAATGCCACACTTTTAGAATATATATATATATATATGTATGTATGCATGTATACACATACTCCTTATATTGTTCTTATCTGTATTCATGTTCAGTCCAAAGAAAGTATTTGTGTAATATATGGTAATAATAATACAATGTAAAATATAATAAGAATATATATAAATATTGGCAGTACGGTGGTGCAGTGGTTAGTGTGGAGTTCGCATGTTCTCCCCGTGCTTGCATGGGTTTCTTCCGGGTGCTCCGGTTTTCTCCCACAGTGCAAAGGCATGCAAATTGGGTCAACTGGCTACTCTAAATTGCCCATAGGTGTGAATGTGAGCGTGAGTGGCTGTTTGTCTGTGTGGTAGCCCACCTCTCGCCTCGCCTCGCCTCGCCACGCCTCGCCCGAAGTCAGCCGGGACTGGCTCCAGCTTCCCCGCAACCTGCAATAGATAAGCGGTATGAATGGAATAAATAAATATCTAAATATGAAATATAAAAAGTTCTATATTCAACATCTTATTTGAATAAAATGTATTAAACAGACACTGTTATAATGAAAATATGAATACGCAGTAATTAGGTATTTGGATAATGTTCCTGATCTAATTTGAATGTACGTCTTGCCCTAAACTCCTGCACTTAATTAGTTCCTGTGAGATCTCTTTTTGATTAACATCTTAAATTTCCTGTTGATTATTCAGTTATTCATCTTAAAGCACATTATTCGGTTCGTATTATGAATTATTCAGCAAGTGGAGTTTAGATTACAGGGAAAAGGATGCGGTTATGACAGTCAGGTATAACGCGAATATATCTGGACATACTGATGAGTCCTGGGAGCTGAACAGGTGAAAGACTGGTATGTTTTTAAGAGAGTTTGTGGCATGCTGGGTCGTTTCCTGACCCCGGAATGGTGACAGTGTCATGTAGGGAAGTAGCTCGGGATTTAAAGCCTGAGGACAGAGCAAAGAATGATGGTGGAAATCTTTACTTTATTTCTTTTCTTTCTTCCCTGTCCGTCTGCGAATGCTTTTATCGACTGTGCGCAAACATGATGTCAGCGTCAAGACAGCAGAATACATGTATTCACATCAGCCTGTTCTCTGCTCCGTCGTCCACTACTGTACACATTATGCACTACCTATTCTAAAAATGTAAACAAACAAACAAATGAGGACCACTTAAGGAGAAGGAAAGGACTCTCTTTTACTGTAGAATGACTTTACATACAAGAAAATATACCATAAAAACAAAGAAAAATGTAGAAGAAAAAAGCATGAGAAAACCAACATGCAGAGGAAAATAAACAAAATGTAACAATTTAAGCAAACAAAATTTAAATAACAAATATGAGGATCAACGTTTTATGAACTATCAAGTGAAAAGGAAAGGGCAATAAGAAAACACGTAATAAAATATACAACACGAAATACAATGGAAATAGAAGAAATATGCAATAAAAAGGAAAGTTCAAGGAAAACAAACAAATGAACAAATCTAAACAAAAAAACAAATAAATATAAAATAAATAAATGAATGCAGCGGGAAAGAAAAAGAATACACGAATAAAAAATGAGCAGACAAAATAGAAAGAAACTAACACGATACAAGCAATGAATAGAATAAATGCATTTGAGGCTGAAACGAAAAGCTTATTTCAAAAAACGTTTCTATTTCGTTCCAGAGTTTCAGCGTTCAAAAAGGGTTTGGATTCCTCTAGGAAAAAATTCTCTCACCCTCAAAAAAATGAAAATGTGGAAGAAAATTCTACAGAGTGAAAGATACTGAGTAGCAGCAATTACAAGCGAGAGTTGAGTAGTGGATCTAGCACAAGAGTGTGTTACATGCTACATGTTAGTGTTCAGGTAAAATTGTGTGTGTGTGTGTTTGATGGATGACATTAATGATTATCGTGTTCTCGCTTTGTCTCAGTCTCGTCAGACCCCTGAGGGCGAGTTCTTGCCGTTGGACCAGTGTGAGCTGGACGTGGGCTTTGGGACAGGAGCTGATCAGCTCTTCCTCGTCTCTCCTCTGACCATCTGCCACGAGATCAATCCCAAGAGCCCCTTCTTCGACCTCTCACAGAGATCGCTCACGAATGAGCAGTTTGAGATAGTCGTCATCTTAGAGGGCATTGTCGAGACCACTGGTAAGACTGATTGATTGATTGATTGATTGATTTCCCTTCTTCCTTCCTTTAAACCATAGTCTTATCACAGAGGCTGGTTGATTATTATTCCACATGAAGGAACACTCTGTGCCTCACCCTGTCTCTCTTTCTATCCCTCTATCTCTTTCTCCTTCTTTCTTTCTCTCCCTCTTTTCTCTTTTTCTACCTCTTCTCTCTCTCACTCCCTATCTCTTTCCATCTCTCTATCTCCCTGTCACTTTGTCTGTCTGCCTTTTTGCCTTTCTCTCTTTCTACCTGTTTATCACTTTTTATCCCCTTTCCCTCTATCCATCTGTCTGCCCCCCCCTACACACGCCCTGAGTTATGAAAGCAGTGTTATAAACACACTCATGCTTCCAGCTGTATTCTATGCATAATAAAATGCTTTGGGTCTCCCGTGTGCCAGTTTGATAAACGAGTGTCGAACCCTTCTTCTCACTTCTCCCTTTCTCTCCTTCTCTACTGCTCTACTTCTCGCCTCCTCTACGTCTATACATCTCTCCATCTCTCCTTCTCTCCTTGTCTCTTTCTCTACCTCTCTCCTCCTCTACATCTCTCTTTCTCTTCTTCTCTCTTTCTCTACATCTCTCGCCCTCTACTTGCCTATGTCTTTCATTCTCTCTTTCTCAACATCTCTCCTCCTGTACGTCGCTCCTGTTCTGTGTAATGGAACACAGGTGAACCCTTTAGTTGTAATTATGCAGTACTGAAATGGAGATTATTCTCTATAAGTGCTTCTGGTCTGAATTGATGCTTTACTTGGTATAAAACATCATCAAAATGTAACTCCTACACGAAAAGAGTCTGATGAAACGATGCAGTTACTCACATATCTGAATATTTATAAACGCTCCTTTAACCACTGTTATTAAGCGCATTAGTTAAACCTGAGCATTAATGCACCATTAATAACATTTCTGAACACTACACTTGATAACACCTGCAAAGCATGTAAGCTGATTAAATAACAGAGTCTACGGCGGACTACATCTTTCAGATGAACAGAACACATGCTGTCCCGGTCCATGGATTTGCCCTGGAGAATTTTTAATTTGTTAGAATTGAGTATTTTATTACATTTCTCTCTCTCTCTTTTTTTTTTTTTTTACTCTGGATTGATTTATCAACTCTCTCTCTCTGTGTGTCTGTCTCTCTGTCTTTCTCTCTGTCTCTCTCTCTCAGTGCTTTTATGCTTTTTATGTATCCACACCGCATTCACCACTAGTAGCCGAGGCTGATGTTTGTTTTCTTCAGGAATAGGGTCACATGGTAGGTGTGTGACAAATCAGGGAAGGATACATCATGACTGGTAAAAACCCAATCAGGAAGCGGACATGGGTGTCCGCGTCATTGTTTCCAAAAGCCTACGTTTTCCCTCGTCCACGCTAAGACACAACCGCAGAGCCAACAGCGTTTCCAAAGCTCTCTGGCGCAAACATAGTAAAAGTGATGTGTTTTAAAACTCAAATGAATTAGTGTGGACATAGCCGCAGTCTCAGTGTTATTCTCTCTTCATCTCTGTTTCCATTTTCTTTCCCCTTTCTGTCTCTCTCTCTTTCTCTCTCTCTCTAATAGTCTCTGTCTTTCAGTCTCTTTCTCTTAGTATTTCTTAGGCGCGCTCTCTTTCTCTCTCTCTCTTAGTCTCTCTGTCCTTTCTGTCTCTTTCAGTCTTTCTCTGTCCATCTCTTTTTTCCTTTCTCACGCTCTCTGAATTTCCTCCCTCCCTCTCTCTCTCTCTCTCTCTCTCTTTCTCTATCTCTCTTTATCAGTGCTATACCAGGTGAATCCCTCCTCTGATGGTTCTCTAGGCTGGAGCTTAGCATTGTCTTGCACTCATAAGCGATTATCGATCAGCAGGAGCCCCTGAATTGAAATGTCAAACTGACTATTGTACACAGTCTCAGGTCAGACAGCCTGATTTCCCTGACTAATCAGAAGATTTTTGCTCTTCCTTTAAACGATTTGCCAGCCCTTTTGCATGGGTAAAGTCATATAGTATTAAGAAGTTAATGAAACACCGGGTTTCTAAAAAGAAATTCATGGATAAATCATCTAAAATTCTAATCATAGCCGGTATCCATTTAGATATGGATTATGAAAGCTAGAATTTTTTTTTTTCTAGCTTTTCCTTTATTTTATTTTGTTAATATTATACCACAGAGGTTTCCCTGCAAAGAATGTTACCTTGGATAATAGCGAGGGTTCAACTGGCATTTAGGACGTGGAGGAGGAGTGTCATAATGTCATGTCTTAATGCTTTGTTTGGTTATAATGTAGTAATATTAAGAGAGTGTATAATTCATAAGCACAAGTCCTTTATAGAACAATGCTGGAGGAACCGTGTGAGCTTGATGAAGTGACATTAATTTTAATATTACGGATTATTGTCTCGTTTTTACCTCATGTCATCTTCTGGGAAGTTTATTTCCTGGTTCTTCTTCATAGCTCCTGTTCACATTCAACACTACAAAACTATGTCAGAGCAATTTCTCATATTTAAGAAGTCTATACTGCATGGCATCCAAATGGATAACTGTCATGCCCTGAAAGGAAAAGCTGAGTCAGCTGAAGGAATAAGAATGGGATGAATCCTTTATATAAGATGTTTCCAGGTGTCTGTCACTTTATATGACAGTATCATGAATGTGCTATAAATAATTTTGTTTAAAAGCTATTGATTTTTTTTTTTTCAAGTTAACCATTAAAACATTGGCATTAAAAAAGTTAGCTAGCTAAACATGTCCATTATAGCCAACTCCTATTTGGAACGTGATCTAGATGTCTAGCATTCGATAGCTAGTTTCATGGTGTGGATTTTAGGTGTGCTGTGTAGGATTGTCAAAGCAATATAAACTAGCTGACTAGCAAGCTAAACCTGTTTACGTATTAGTTAGGCAAGCTAGCCTTTAAGCTAAGGAGTTGGCTACTTAGCTGAGAGGAAATGGTGTAGCAAAGACACCTAGGACCAGAATTATCCCTGCTAACCTCCTGTAACCAAAATAGTCTTCTTTTAGCTTAGAAAGGTGTCTGTTTGGTTACGTGCGGCGAAAAAAGGAACGTGTTTATGAACAATTTTAAGACACAACATTTTAGAATCCACATTCTGCCTGGCTATATAGTTCCCCATTATGTTTCCGCGACCAGACGCGCGGCTGACGTCAGAGCGACGTAAAGCACGCGCCCTGTCTATTGAAGCCTGTATTTCTGACCCATCCATAGAATGATTGAGAAGGTGCATGTGAAATACAGTATTGTATGGCATAAAGATGGGCAATGTGGAATACTTTCGCAATGATCAATTTTATAGAATCCCTCAGAGAAAACAGAAGCAAACAGACAACAAAGCAAACAGCCAAGTCAAAGGGAAAATGAAAGAGGGACAAATGACAGACGCATAAGGTTTGCTTTGTTCGAATGAAAGAGCTGGCTATTGACAAGCGCACTATCTCGGAGTTATGATGACTGAGGTAGGAATTTTCAACCTTCCCATTCACTATCACGCCCAGCCATCACTGAAATATTATGAAAGGCTGGAAGGGAAGGAGTTGGTGGTGATGGTGTAGCACACACCTCTCTAACGGCTTGTCTGTCAGGGCGCATCATTACACTGAACAGTTAAGTGGATTTCATGAAGATTGCATTTGAAGTGATTTACATTTCCATTCAATTATAGTTAAAGAGCTTCACATTACACATCCAGTTGAATCGGATATCATGTTACAGGTATAATTAGGAAATGTGTGTGGAATTTAGTTGTGTGTGTGTGTGTGTGTGTGTGTGTGAGAGAGAGATATAGTGTGTTAATTACAATGCACGAGGAGCTCCGCTCAGTAAATCTATGTTGCATGTAGATTAAAATGAAAAGATCAGACTGAGTCCAATTAAAGTGTGTGAGCCGATCAAAGAAGAAATCATGCTGAGGAACGTCAAATGTTCCTCATATTCATTTAACCAGCGTGATTAAACAACCCTGATATGAGGGTTTTGTTTTTTTTTGCATGTGGAGGTTTGTGAACTGAAATGCACTGATATTCGTGTTGATGTTAAGATTAATCCTTATTGCTGTGTACAAAAAAATTTGAAACAGACATAATTGTCTTTTGTGTTCTTGTGCATTTTTCTAAGGAACTCAGCTGGGAGGCTGTGCCGGGTTTCTTAGAGAACTTGCAACGGTAGCTTTTAAAGTTAAAGTACCCGAAAACCTTGATGTTGCACCAGAAACATGATCTAATACGTAGTCATATTTTATTACCATGCAAAATGAACAACACCAGCAATAATGATAATTATAATAATTATTATATATAATATAAATAATATAAATAACAATAATGATTATTATTATTATTATTGTTGTTGTTATTAATGACAAAAATGAACAACAATTTATATATATATATATATATGGTAAGATAGGAACAAATAGGAAAAGAAAAATTTGTATAAATATTTTAATACTAAATTAATTTAGATATTAATAAAAGATTTGTCTCTACAATTACAAGAGGTGATTGAACAATTGAAGTGTCTCTACAATTGAAGATGTGACTCAAAGCGGTGGCCGTTAGCTTCTTATATTATTATAATATTATTATGTATATTACTACATACTATTATTATGAATATTAATTATGTACATTACATTTTATTCAACTTCTTAATATTTATAATATTCAGTAATAGTATTTAGTATATTTGCCATTTTATTGCTATAATAATAATAATAATAATAATAATGCTTTTAATTTATATAGCACCTATATAAAACTGTTTATTATTTTTTTATTTGTTTAGTATTTGTTTAATAATACTTTTTACTTTTATTGTTATATTTAGTAGTAGTATTTCGTATATTTAGAATTTTACTAATACTACTACTACTAATAATAATAATAATAATAATAAGTGTTCATTTTATAGACCACCTTCATTGAACTGTTTATTATTATTTTTTTATACTTTTTATGTGCATAAAATGTTTCAATACTATTTCATATAGTTCGCATTTTATTACTTAAAAATATATAAACATCTCTCTAGCATCTTTTAAAAGTAATCTTTTCTGTCACACTAATGCACTATGCATAAAGGCATGCAACACATAATTTACATCTAAATACATGTAAAGTGCCTATTATTTATGCACAGAATTAAAATCACTGTGTTTTTTTATTCTTTTAGAGATGTTATATGCACTTCCTGTCACTGTCTTCCTCTTATCTGTCTCACTGTCTCTGCTTTTCTTTGCTAACTGCTTTCTTTGTTCACTGACTTTTCTTTCTTTGCGAAGGCAGATGAATAAAGGCAGAGGAAAAACAGCCTGAAAGACTTTTCCTTTCCAAGGACAAACAAGTCTGGACTAATCGGCTTATTGACTAATTTAAATTGGACGAGAAACAGTTGAATTGCAAGAAATCGGATTTTGTGCCCTCTCTCTGTTCGTGCTCGGTGCAGACATGAAACACACTGGCAGAGCTGAGTAACGATCGAGCCGGCTCGTTTTATGAACCCCTGAATATCTCTCTTAGCTGCTGGCTGAAGAATCACACATAGCTGGCACATGCACAGACACACTACATTCAGAGAGTGTAAATTAGTCTCTCAGTGACAGAAGAGTGAAATAAAAGCAGAAACCCTCATTATTTTGTTGCTCCTGTTTTGTTAAAAATGCTAAAATGTTTAAAATGTTCATTGAATAAAATGATCGTATATTCTCAATCTTTGGTCATATTTTGCCTTACCTTATAAAGTGTTTATAAATCATTAATATATTCTCTATTAATCATTTATTAATCCTCACACTGTTCGTGCACTAATGATGCATAATGAGTAATAAATAGCCCTCAAGTTTCATTCAATATTCTTGTCTTTATATTTTCAGGTTGTATTGTACATAACATTCATAGTTTTGTTCCTCTCTTGACTGGTCCATCATAATATATATGACATTAAATTTCATAAGCCATTATTTATGTTCAGAACTGTTTACAAACCCTTCACTGTAAAAAAAAAATATATATATATATATTATTTTTAACAAATATTATGTCTACCAAGTCTCAGTCAGTAGGTACCAGGTGGGTTTCAGTCCATTTTGGCAAGTTCTAGTTAACTTAAGTTAAGAATCAGGAAAATGGCTGAAACAGAAAATATTGCGCTTTGGACAAAGCTAGAGAATTGTTCACCATCAGCAAAAACATCCAGAAGCAGTGGGAGTGTGAGAAAGGTTTCATTGGCAAGCAGAAAAAAATTTAAGTCCAGTAGATTGTTTCACTGTTAAGATCTCAACATGCACTTTTTGGTTATTTCTTGTTGCTTTAGTCATTTCAAAGTAAGGGTGTGCAAACTTTTGGACTCAACTACACTATGTATTTGATTACTAACTGGATTGTTGTTATTACTATTGTATATTATACAGTATATACACAGTATATTCATAATATATTAATATTACTAATGGAAGGAGATGGCATGGATAAACACTCAGTGGATACTCCATTATGTTGTGTGCAGAAGTTTTAACCCCCTTATTTGAAGTAGAGTGAACATGAATATGAGGATTAAGCTTTCTTTGTCTGTCCCTGTGTCTTAGGTATGACATGCCAAGCACGCACCTCCTACACCGAAGACGAGGTGTTGTGGGGTCACCGCTTCCTGCCCGTCATGTCTCTAGAGGAGGGCTTTTTCCGTGTGGACTATTCACAGTTTCACAGTACGTTCGAGGTTCCGACGCCACCCTACAGTGTCAAAGAGCATGAGGAAAAGGGCTCGCTTTCTTCTCCACTCGCCGTGCCGCACCGCGAACGCGTCTTCTCTGTCAACTGCTTGGAGCTGGGGGAAGAACGGCCCAGCCTTGGAGGTAGCGCCTCCTGCAGGCTGCCCAGCAAGCTCCAGAGGATGAGCTCGTCCGGGAAAGAGGAGTTGCCCAAGAAGGTTCTGCGTCTGAGTTCCCAGGCCTCGGAGAAGGCATCCAGCACGGGCGACTTGCCCCTCAAACTGCAGCGCATGGGCTCCAGTCCCGGCCAATCAGACGACTTCCATCTCAAAACCCTCAGGGTGGGCTTCGAACCCATGACCATGTCCACCGGAGACCTCCAGCAGAGGAGCCTGCCCCCGATGCCATCACCCATCGCCCTGCCACACACTCACGCCCCTCCACACACTCCTCTGCCCTCAGCTGGAATCAGAATGGAGGATAAGCTGCCTGCCAAGCTGAGGAGGATGAACGCTGACCGCTGAGGTCACAAGGACTTTGTTGTTCTTTGTTGCTGATCTGGGATTTGACAGGATTTTGGTCCTGCATCAGCATGAAAGAACAACTTCTAACATACATAGAGCATATATACTGTAAAAGAGGTCACAGGTCATGGATGAACTGCAAATAAGCTACTGACAGAGAGATGGAGCGGAGATGGAGAAGCGGAAGGCCTGATCCATGCATGGACAGAGGGGGGTATTTAGTTGTTTGGATGTGTGTTTTTATTTGTGTCCATTTCACACACTATTGGACTGTAGATGAGACTCCAGTTATTCTGGTCCGTTTGCACCAACAGCTCATAACTGTTAAAGCTAAGACAGACAGAACTTCCAAATCATCCAAAGTTATATTATAGTCATTTCTACACTCAACCCATTTTTATCTGGCAATCATTTCATGTTTCGTACAGTTACTCGATGCACCTCAGCGTCCAGGGATGTCTGCAAGACAAAATCATCAAAATGGCCTTGAAAAAACAAAACCGATCCCCATTGCAAAACTCAAAATATGTCACTTTTGAACCCTGTATCAGGCATGCAGATAAATAATGCATGCAGAAAAACAGACGCTCCTAGAAGAAAACAACGAAATGTTTCTCTCAAATCTGTCACACACACAAGATTGCTTGTTTTTTATTTTTATTTTTTTGCAAGAATGAAGTTGAGAACATTTTTAGTCTTGAATGTGCTTGGTGCGCTGTTTGTGATATCTAAGAAAGGAAAATTCCAGAATCCAATCATTTGTAAATGCCTCAGCATAAGTGACTTTATGAATTCATGACACAATGCCCCCGTGCGCAAAGCGAACTCCATGGAGACGTGGTTTGCCAAAGTTGGAGTGGAAGATCTTAAGTGTTCTTCACAGAACCCTGACCTTAATCCCATTAAAACTAATG
Organism: Notoglanidium macrostoma; assembly: GCA_030068235.1. Taxonomy (NCBI): domain Eukaryota; kingdom Metazoa; phylum Chordata; class Actinopteri; order Siluriformes; family Auchenoglanididae; genus Notoglanidium; species Notoglanidium macrostoma. The sequence goes on from JAQQZR010000008.1 coordinate 3,841,984, forward strand.
AATGCCATGCCTTTGGAAGAGGATGTTTAAGCAAATATGGGCATTGTGTGTAAGGTCAGGTGTCCACATACTTTTGGCGATATAATGTATATTAATAAATAGATATCAAATTACAGTATACCAATCAAGCCGTTCAAAAGTCACCTAAATCCATGGGAAAATCACGGCTGTGTAAAATCATAAACTTGGTGTTAATCAGCTCTGAACATAAGCAATAGAGGGACCGTCAGCAAAGTGCATGTAATTAAATGCATGCTTTGTGAAAATGCCAAACCAACGTTATTAATGACTACATCTATAAACATTTACAATTACCAAAATGGCTGCACTATTGCAGGCAAATGGAGCTTAAATGTCACTACTTTATTGGAATTAACGTGAGCAGAATTTCACTGAATGATGCATTAAATGATGTACAATTTGACGACGGTCCCTTAATTGCCATTTATCGCAGAAACAAACACCAGTTGAGGCATTACAAAAACTATTAGTGTAGATATGAGGAAGCCAGGAGAGTGTGTTCGGTTTATAAGGTATTTGAATGAAACACTTTTTAGGCTGTTTGAATGCTGTTGTTATTGAACGTGCGAATATCTGGCAAATATCACGTACAAAACAAATTTTACCTTCATCACTGCACGGATGAAGGATTTTCATAAAGGTTCTCATTCTCATGAGTTAGTAAATGGTTTATTATTTTCTTCTTTCTATATTTCGCTGCTTCTGTGTAATAGCTACTACCCAGTCCTAGTGCAGGTGGCAGGAAAGATTGCAAAGCCCGCAGTGTCGGTGGAAAAAAACGGGGCAGTGTTGTTTTCATGGTACGCTTTATCTCGGAGTGACTTGTTTCTGTTGGGCTACAGTTTAAGCTTATGGTTGTCACCTCCCTTGCAAGGAAAAAACTGTAAAGACCTTTTGAATGACACAAGAAAGGAAATGTCAGTTTGAAAAATCACATGAGTCCCTGCCTTACAGTGTTGGATCATGTGGATATCAATGCCTGTTCATTATGAATATGATAGGTTGAATCCACCCTTAGATAAATTATATGCTGTTTTTAATGCCTACCAGGGGATCAGCTTGTAGTTTGGTACTATGCTTGCTTAAAGGTCCACTATGTAGGGTATCTATTAGCAGAAATGGAGTATTATTCCATCATATACTTATGGAATAGTGTAAAATTCCCTTTAACTATCAATCATTGTGTTTTCGTAAGCTTAGAATGAGCCCATTATATCTACATAGGGAGCGGGTCTTCTTCACCAATGCCGTGATGTTGCGCCGCTACAGTAGCCCAAAACGGACACACCTCTAGAGAGCTCCTTCCATGTTTCGTGTTTTAACAAGTGGCAGTCTGAATCCCAAAGGAAGCACCAAAAGGACGAGAAAGGAAGACAAGGAAGAAGGAATCAGTGTTTGCATGTGCTGGCTAACAGGTTTGAGACCCCAAATTTTGAAAAATGGAGGCTCATGCTTATTATTTAGCATGGAGAAAACAAGGGATCATGAATGAGAGTACTTGGGATTACTCTACAGGTACCTGGCGGTAAGGGATGGGCATTCAGGTGGTTGAATCCTACATAGTGGACCTTTAATACTCATGTAAACCTAGTAGCACAAAAATATAATACTGTATATGGCCAGTTGGTGCAGCTGCTTGAATTTACACCCAGAAAGCTATTAAGCTGTTGGTGCAGTGGACCCCTAGAACTCTAGCACACACATGTTCATGTACACACACTCACAAACCATGTGTGCATGCAATTACACTTCACCATCTCTGTGTAGCACCATCTCTCATCATAATCCATTAGTTTGGAAATGAATAAATTATATTTAAGAGGCTTCATTTGTGATTATTATTCTGAGCTGGTAATTTAGCATCATATCACTGTTTAGTAAACAGATCTGGAAAGTTTCTTTAAGAAATAAAAGACAATTCCGCATGCTGTAACAGGGTACTAACCAGGGTTACAGCCGTCACACCAACGTTGATTATTTTCCAGTAACATCACAGCCAGAATTTTTTAATTCCTTTTATATCACAGCGACTATCCAGTGATTACATTTTTTATAATTATTAATGAAATAGCACATCATATTTTTTACCCATTTATAGTTAACATCTACAAAACAAGACGGATCCTGTTATCACGTATTATAACAAATATAAACAGCTGTTTCTTCACCAGCATCTCTTTTTTTTTTTTTTTTTTTATCTCTCTTGAAGTCAATAAGACAAAAAAACCACACAAAACTTGGGAAAAAAAAAAAGGCCATCCTGATGGCTTTCCAGTCTTGGAAACCTTATGAAATATTACTGGAGACTCCTCACATAAATGCTGAATAAATGTTTCCTTAAAAAGAAAACTCCATATCAATGTCTATGTGTTTTCTTACTTAAAATACCTATACAGTTATTCAAATTATATTAGGTGAATTAGGCCCTGAATAAGTTGTTACCATAGAAACAATCCCATCTTTAAGTAATTGCATTAGTATAACCCTATAATTTGTCTTGCTGCCAGAAATACTGTTGGAGCTGCTGTTATAGAAAACGAAGGAAAACCTTCTGACCAATCAGAATCAAGAATTCAACAGTGCTGTGGTATAAGGACAATTACTCCTGTGAATTATTCAGCATCTACAGAGGGGTGCAGTAACGAGTATGAGGAATGTAAACCCAGATTCATCTGGCTCCAGGGACTTTAAGGGGTTAACAATTTGTAATGACACTGAATCTGTGATCCAAATGACCATACTGCCACACTTTTGATGTGCAGGTGCATTATCCATAGATGTGGGGTTGCATTCAACATCATTTCCTTTCACTGTTTATTCAAGCATAGCAGATGTTTTATTCATGTAATATCAAGACAGAGCTGATGTCGCATGAATAAAACAATGTGGTGAAACAATTATTTCAATTTCCAGCCCAATTAGAAATATGAGATTCATATGTCCTTGGATAAACAGATGTAGTAGGCTTTTACACACTCGGTTCCAGGAAAGAAGCTGTGCATGCAACGAGAGCCTAGAAAACTAATGCCATGACGGAATTGGCTGTCCTAGTTAATGTTATTGCCCACATCGTGTAAAGGTCAGCAAGACTGATAATAAATTAGCAACTGACCACCATGGAAGAGCAAATGTAATTATGTACAAAATATAAACAATATGATGAAGTTGAGCATTTGGTTCCACAGTATTCAACATTTAGGTTAAGTGAAAGCTTGTTTGATTTCTCTGTCATTCCTTGACTTAGTCAAGAATTGGGGAAAAAAATGGTAGCCATGTTGGAATTAACTCAATTTTGGTTTTGTGCACAGTGTGTACAAAAAGTAGACTATTATTGCGAAACTCAGGATTTGTAAAACCTCCAGTTGTATTATTGATAGAGTTGCAATGGCCATCTTTGTGGTCCATGCACCAATTTACAATGGAACCCATTTGCCAGTTTGGCCAATTAAACTCTAAGTAGACAGAGTTACATGAACCATATTGCAACTTTGCAGAAAAAAAAAGTAGAAATATTATTTTGACTGTAGGTCTCACATGAAATGGCCATAGTGCCATCATCAGACCAATATGGTTAAAAATGATGGTTACATTTTTTGACAAAAAGAAAAAAAACTGTCTAAAACATTTATGGGTCATTTGGTTTGTTTATATAAGGAAACTTTTAAAGGCTCTATGTAGAACCCTTTGGCACTGTTTTCCTATTAGTGAAGGTAAAAAAGTGAAACACCTTTAGGAAAGCAAAAACCATTTACCACACAAGAACCCACAAGGAACTCCTTTTTATTAAAGAAGGTAGGAAAATGTATCTTCCCACCAATTTTGAGGTTTCTGCACCTTACACTTTTGTAATGCTGCCCATTACATTTTTTGGCCAAAAACAAGCATGAATAAGTCATGTTTCCATATGAGTTATACATGTAATGTCATTAGATTTCCTAAACATTGTCAGTAAGTGCAGATCCATTGCAATAATGGATTTAGAGGCAATTTAGATATTATTCATTGGAAAAGATGCATTAAGGGGATCAGGGAGAAATAACATTGTTTTAATCTACATGATACATTGGTGCATTAAATTCCATGGGGTGCCAGCAAACATCCACAGTTTCCAATGTTCGTGGATGAAAGACATTCTGATTTATTGCATATTTATTCATATGTTTTCTTAGAGCCAGGAAAATGCTAAGGACCTAATCATCACCCACTGAGAAATAGAAAACATTTCCTGCCTCTCTCAAGCCACAATGAGTCACTATGGGTGTGCAGTTTGATTGGATCAGAGTTTAACCCCTGTGTGCTCTGGTGGTAATTGAAGGCATATGATTGGAGAGTAAAAAATGGCGATTACTGCTGCTGGAGGCATTATAAGGTTAGAGGGTAAGAAAAGCACAGCTGACGCTGTTAAAGTCATTATGCCAAGGGGATATAAAAACAATCACACAAAAACACACACTTGAGCAAAATACGCTATTAGAAAAAATGAAAGGAGAGAATAAATAAGAATAAAAACCAAGGTCAGAACAAGATAAAAATTAGCTATTACATTTATTCATGATTATGAATCATTTATTTATCTGGCAAATGCTTTCATCCAAAGTGGCTGAAATGAAAGAATTCAGTCCAAGCATGTAGAGTAGTTAAAGATTAAGTGCCGGGGATTTGAGTTCACTTTCTTGCCCTTGCTAAGTGGATCTGAAATGATGAAGCACCATTTCAGCACCATGAACTCAGCCTGTGTGATTTATGATGTAGCACAGCAGGCCAGTGACCCCATTTTAAGGTCCAAAAATTCTGTTGTCTATTGGACTTTTCGTTAATCAATCGACCAATCGGTTAATTAACCAATGAAATACTTTTCTATGTAGGAGGAAAGTTATAGACCTACTACTTTCAGCATTCACATTGATGTAAAGTTTATCATCTACAGAATATAGATTAAAGTGAAGCAAAAAAAAAGACAGTGATATAAATAGACATTGCAGTTCAATAGATGTTCATTTAGCCATTGTTCCTTTAGTCTTGTTTTATAGCAAGTAATCAGAATTAAATCTAATGCATTTCCATAAAGGCAGTGCATCTAGGTGTACACAACCATTTCTATTTTAAGACATATTGCAAAGATTGCTTGAGGAAAAGCGAGAATTTGCAGTGGGCAATGTCTGTACATCAGAAATGCATATTCACCTTGGTTTTCAACTTGTTTTCCATGGAATGGTTGAGAAAAAGAAACAATAACTTGAATTTTTTGGGCTAGTTTTGGTTCTTTTGTATGGCCTTTGAAATGTAGTTAGGCTGGAAATTTTGCTGAAACCTGGCAACCCTGGTTAATGATAGTCATGTTTTGTGTGTGCCTCGCTAATGACAATATGGAACACAATTAAACAAATACAAGTATGAAAAGCACTTCTCAAAACTGCTGCTGGACTGTATGCTGTATGACTATGCTGTTAACTGTCAACTGCTTAGGAGGTTATTCTATAAATTCAGTACATTGCAGCATATAACGCAAGTCAAGTGTAATAGCCTGACAATGCAAATGAGTTTGAGGCTATGTTGTTTATGATCATGAGGCACTGTTGCCAGTGAATCATTTCTATCACTCCTACAATCTGTGACAGTGAACTTTCATGAAGTTTGTTTTTTTTCCCCAATGCCAGAGCGTGTGCAGTTGGAGTAAGCTACAACCCCATTTTCAAAACAGTCGGGACACTAAATCTGCATGTAATTGAAAGTAGAACAAAGACAACATAATAAATGATGAAACAAAGAAATCGTATTGTTTTATGAAAAATACATATGCTCATTTTGAATTTGATGCCAGCAAAACATTTTTAAAAAGCTGGGACGGGGCAACATAAGACTGAAAATGTGGTGTAATGCCAACAAAACACCTAGTAGAACAGGTCACAAATTAATAGGTTAATTAACAACGGGTCATTAACATGATTGGGCGTAAAAGAAGCATCCCAGAGAGTCTCTCAGTAATAAAAGTGAAAGACAGCATGGGCAAATAGAATAATGGGCCTCAAAGTAAAATAGCAAAGAATTTGGGGAATCTGAATCATCTACAGTACATAATATCATTAAAATATTCAATCTGGAGAAATCTCTATAAGCAAGGGTCAATACTGGATGGCCGTGATCTTCCGACTCTGAAAAGCATTGTCTGTGAACACAGTTTGTCACTGAATCGTAAATGCAAGTTTAAAATCTACCATGGAAAGAAGAAACCATTTACAAACATGATCCAGAAACACAGTTGCCTTCTCTGGGCCTGAGCCCATTTAAGATGCAAGGTTGAAAACTCTCCTATGATCTAACGAATCAAAATTTGAAATTCCTTTTGGAAATCATGGATGCCGTATCTTTCTAAAGAGGAGAGGGATCATCTGACTTGTTACTAGTGCACAGTACAAAAGCCAGCATCCGTGATGGCATAGAGGTGCACTAGTGCACATGGCATGGGTAGCTTGCACATCTTAGAAGGCACCATTAATGCTGAATGAAATGTGCACGTTTAGGAGCAACATATGCTGCCATCCAGACAGCATATTTTTCAGGGAAGGCCTTGATTATTTCAGCAAGACAATGCCAAACCGCATTCGCCATATATTACAACAGCATGGCTCCATAGTAGAAGAGTCCGGGTCCTAAACTGGCCTGCCTGCAGTCCAGACCCATTCACCGTTTGAAAACATTTGCCGCATTTGCCATTAATTTAAAACTATGACAAAGGAGATGCCAAACTGTTTAAATTCTATACCAGAAAATAATGGGACAACGTTTCACTTTCAAAACATTTACAGAGTGTTGTTTAAAATAGAGGCGATGCAAGACAGTGGTAAACATGCCCCTGTCCAAACTTTTTTGAAATGTGTTGCAGGCATCAAATTTAAAATGAGCATGAATTTTCAAAAAATATATATATATATATTGTCCAAAAACCTAACTATTATCTTTGTTCTATTGTCCATATGGATTTACATGACTTGCAAATCATCACATTCTGTTTTTATTTACATTCTACACAACATCCCAATTTTTTTGGAAACGGCGTTGTTCATCATCAACTATAGCATGTGGGTTTCCATCTAGAAACTAACTTGAGTGCAAAAATGTAAACCACCATCTGATGTGAAATATGAGTGATTAGCATGTTGGAAGCACCGTCTTTGCAGTTTGGTTAAACTGTGATCCCATCTGCATCTCAAGTGACACCAAAGTTGAGGACCTATGGTTTAGCACCTCCATGAAACACGACGGAGAGGAAAATAAGGGTGGATCAAAAAAACAGAAAGATGAGAAGGCCAGATGAAACGGTGTTCGAATTTCACAATGAAAATGGCTCAGATGGTAAATAAGATTCAGGTTTTGCACCTTAGTAACAGATCGCACTTATGTATAAAGATCAACAAGGCTGTAATCACTGCTTGACTGCTTGGGAAAAAGTAGTACATTTTCCATGAAGGAAGCAGTAACTTCTGTCCCTTACAGATAACACTGGACACTTCTGATGTATCTGATTCCAAATATAGCTTACTCAGACATCAATCAGAACAACTCTAAATATATCCCTGCTTCAAACACGTCTCACATCCTTCTCATATCCATTCCCAATTTTCAGAGTCTCAGGAATGACAGTGCCCTCCAGCCAATCTCCATCATCACTTGCATGGAGAATGGCCAAGGTGTAAAAATAACAACGGTCTTAAAAATTCAGCAGCTTCAGCAGCGGGAGACAGAGACGACACATTAAATTCAAGCACAGCCATACAACTACACTGTAAAAAAAAAATAATCTGCTGGATTAACTTTTAAAAAAAGTAAGGCAACCTATTACAAGCACTTTTCTGAGTAATCTCAACTAGATTGTGCAAAACTCAACAAGGAAATGTCCTAACTTAAAACAACTTGTTCTAACAATTAATCTAAGGACTCAGTAAAGTAAGTAAGGGGCACTATAGGTGGCACAACTAGCAATGAAAAGTGCAAAATAACTGAGGAAACTCACCTAATCCATCAAGTGCTTTATTTCAAAAAGGAGGGTAGACTGCATCTCATGCACACACGTTCCTGATCAGGATTAAAATGATCCACTTCTCAATGAAATCTGAGAACTTTACAGATGTCTTTGTAACAAATACATGAGACAAAATGTAAAACAAGTGTCCTTCAGACATTACCCTGGGCAGTTCACCAGTCCACCACAGACAAACAGCCACACATACTCGCATTCACACCTATGGGCAATTTAGTGTAGCCAGTTGACCTAATCTGCATGTCTTTGGACTGTGGGAGGAAAC
>JAQQZR010000008.1:3855637-3865637 GCA_030068235.1 Notoglanidium macrostoma
ACCACACACGCTCGCATTCACACCTATGGGCAATTTAGAGTAGGCAGTTGACCTAATCTGCATGTCTTTGGACTGTGAGAGGAAACTTGAGCACCCGAAGGAAACCCACGGATTCACGGGGAGAACACGCAAACTCCACACAGAAAGGCACCCTGGGTGACCCGGGGATCGAACCCAGGACCTTCGTGCTGTGAGGCGACAGTTCTAGCACCATATATATTGAGAACCAAAACCAGAATCTATAATCAAGAAATCTGACCTCTGTAAACGAGAGCAATCATTCTCAGTTACGCTTCTCTCAGTCTCGCTCTCAGTTCTAAAAAATTCTCGCTTGAGTTTAGGCACAAATTTGACAGCAGGAGGGCAGGGTTGCATTGCCGGATGCTGGACTGCGGGATCTAGCAACTCACTGGCTACCGAACAAGTGATCATATGGCACTAAATTGACACCATATACTGGAAACGAAGGGCTAAAGCATACCTACGTAGCTACATGACCGCAAATGACAATGCTCATCCAAAACTAAACTACATTCCTGTTCCCTCATACTCACACATGTGGTCTTGCGTTACTGTGGTGGTAACTTAAAAAGTAAAATAACTTTAAAGTACTCAGTACTTAAAAGAGTGATAGAGTCTTTAAAACTGGCTTTTTTCAGGTAACATTGCTGAATCATGAAGTCAGTAGTACAGTGCTTTATCAAATCAAAGGGTCATTCAAGCATTTCCAGAATACCAGTATAGCCACAGCTATTAACAACAACCCCTATATGGATATCCTTCCACCTAAGCTGTTTTCATTTTCTCTTTCTAATTGGTTTTTTTTTTTGGCAGAACTAACAGAACACACCATTTCTTGAGTGTCCAGCCAATACCATTACATACATGTTTACAGAGACTCATCAAACTGCTGTTCTGCCATGACAGTTGACGTGGCGAAACTAGCCTCTTTCCTTTACTATAGCACCCCATGCTGCAACACTCAGAAGGCAGCTTGTGCTTAAGATGCATTATCAATTTTGCTGTGACATATTGTCGTGACACAAATTCTCTTTTGCATAGCAAAAAGCATATGTGTTCACGTAGATGCACAGGGTAGGTTGCAGCCCTGAGGCTTGGAGTTAATGAGACAAAAGCATGGAAAGGCTTTGCAAAGGGGAACAGAAGCAACAGAGTAGAAATAACCAAAATTATCAAGGTTAGACACAGAACAGGTGAACACATTAGAGTAATCTACCAATCTCAAGACAGGGACCAAAACCTTAACAAAAGCAGACGTCAAAACAAAAGCACATGAAGGTAATTTAATGTTGGGAAATGTACTACACACTGTGAAAGAAGTAATGACAGTGACATCATGCATTATTCAGTATTAAGATGCAATGCTGAGATCATGCCATCTTTTTTTTTTATTTGTAGTTATTTCTTTACTACTAGTAATTGACCGCTAATGCAACTAATTTGATGAATTCACCTAAGGTTAGTTTAAGCCTATGTAGCATTTCCGATTGCAATATGAACAGACAATTGTGCATCATTATGTAGCATTAAGTTAAATATTTCTAGTGACAGAATTAGATTACGCAACTAGCAAAAAGGTCATACCTAACCTATATGCAAGTCCCTGTGCTTCTCAGCACATTTGGTGGTGGACCAATCTGGTGGTATTTCAGTGTTTCTCTAATCAGCTGATATACTGGGTTTGCTTTGAACACTCCAGGCCGCTCAGCCACATACACACACAGTTCATACCCGACTCTGTTTGGACATCTGGTGGCTGTCTCACTGTGCCAGCGGGCCATGCAACAGTTTTTTTTGTCACTCAGCATCTCTGTCAGATGCCGCTGGCTACTCTAGCACGGTCTGCTGCTGTCTCTGCCCATCTGTCTGCTTGCCTTTCGGATTTAAGTTACGTCCTTCAGTATGTCTAATTTTTGTTTCAATTTGAGTGTAATTGCACAGGTTCCTGGATCCATATGTGAAGTGTCGGCAAATGACATCCTGAACAATTATAGCATTGTGCATTTACACTGCAGGGTATCAGATGAAAAAAGTGTACATTGTGACCACATATCAAAGTCTTGGAGAACATGGGCTATGGCAATAGGTTATGCGGACACTAAAGGATTGCGCAATCTGGGAAAATTTTAGTTTTAACAGGCAGTCATCCAGATGAGGTCATATAGATGTTAAAGCCTGCAAAACCGATACCTAATCAAGCTCCTGTATCGAGCAGGACCAGAAAAAGGAAATTCCATCTGGGTTTTATTTCACATGTGCCTTTTTGTTTAAGAAATTCACCCATTCATCTTCAGTAAGCACTTCTTAGTCAGGGTCATCATGGATCCGGGACTCCCAAGACCACGGGATGCAAGGCAGGAGAATTCACCTCTGATGGACACCACACACATATTTGCACCTAGTGATAAGTTATCATACATAACCCACCTACATGCATATTTTTGGGAGGTAGGAGGAAACTGGATACACAGGGAGAAACTCACATTGACACAGGGAGAAAATGTGAAACACCATGCTAGACAGTAGCCAAAGCTCAGAATCGTACCAGGAACCCTAAATAAAAAATTACAACTTTTCTACTATTTAACACTGTTTTTCATTACTAACCTTCTTATTTCCTTACTGGAATATCCAGTGCAATGATTATTCCTTTCCTTGTTATTTTTTGTGGTCGTTGTTTTTTTCTTTCAGAATGTTTCAAAGCAAGGTCACTACCTGGAAGCATTTGCAATGCCTTCAAATGCCAGGACTCCTAAATCCTACAAGAAATTGATCACTGAACAGATGGACAAAAGTCAATTCAGAGACTCCTACCTGTTTAGATAGCATATGAAAAAGGCCAACAGACTTTTGGAGATTATGCGGAGGCGAAAGGGTCACTCATTTTTAGAAAACGTTTATGATAACCGACTAACCAGCAGAAGGGATTGCTTAGGTTGCGGTATTTGTTTTGTAGCTTTGGAGAACTTTCATGCAAAGCATTTTTCTCTTTAGACTGAAATATCTATATACTCAGAGTTTAAAGACGTGTAGGCTAAACTTTTTCACGAAGCCAAACGAAGCGTGTTGTCTGGCTAACCATAGAGAAACTAAAGATTACTGTCATTTCAAATGTCTACTCTGATGCACATTTTATATGCTTTTGCTCATAAGGAGGTCTTACTGTTGCTTTAATAATATGATTACAGAACATTTTACTAGTGCTGAAACATATCCATAAATAACAGTGAATAATTTATTGAATAGTTTATGAATAGTCCAAGTTAATAGTTTAAACCGTTTCTTCTTTTTTTGCTTTGTTTTGTTTTTGTTTGTGTTTTTTAAAGATATGACTTAGTAAGTAATTCTGACAACTGCGTTATTTTATACAGTCTGTCTTTCTTTCTCCTGCTCGTTAGTCAAAGTAAACCGAAGGGAATAACTGTTGAAGTGTCAAGATAACTTTTAATGAGGCAGGAGAAATCAGTAAGATCTCCTGAACCTGATCCATTCATGGACTAAAATTTGCAAATGACTCCTCTCCTCAAACGACTCATTAAGGCACATCAGCTATACAGCAGAGTTCCAAAAATCCCTCAGATATTCACTGAAACACTACAGAGAAAGCACAAATTTCCTCTCTTTGTATAAATCATGGTTCCCAGCTTGAATTTGTTTGTTATTTGCTTCTAGTTCTGTCCCTGTCCCTGCCCCATTGGTTGGTTATCCCATTGTGTGCACCTGTTCTGTGTTCAGTGCTTAATTAGTTTGTCTATTTATTCTCTGTTGTTTCTACTTTTCATTGCAATAAAAAGTCTTGCTGAGTGTGTCATGACAGAGGCATATATTGTAGAAAACCTATGCTATAGTGTTTACAAAATACAGTGCACAATCACTGCAGTGTCTCTAAATGCACTAATAAAGATGCAAGCAGCTACACTAATATTTGTACATTTTCAGTGTGATTTACTTTCTTCTAGACACTCAGTATAATATATATTATTATATACATAACACCTCCTTGAGGAACCATAAACATCGATTCATCAGTCCACAGCATCTTATATCAGTCTTCTACACAGCAGTTTCTGTGTTCTTTGGCTCATACAGGTCTTTCCTGATTGCTCGGAATCCCCAAAAGTGGCTTTCTAGCTGAAATACGACCCTTTAGCTCCACCTCCTTCAGTCTTCTGTGCACAGTTGAAGGACAGTCTAGATTTTGACTAGGCAATCATCACACAACAGTTAACAGGATGTCAGACATGTTGCATATTTTTTCCATGTCATAAAGGAGACTTGTTCTATTTCACTTGTTTTATTTTTAAATGGCTTATATTTTCATCTGTAGTTGTTCACTCAATGCTTAGCAAGAAAATATCTGATGTTTATGAAATAAACGGAAAAGTAGTAAAAATGTGTGGTGGGCAAAAGTGTTTGACTGGTAGTGTATAAAAAATATTTAAAGTGGCAACAGTAACGGCAATTTTTATAACCACGTACTATGGTATGGTCATTGCGTCTATGATGTTGCGCAGACTCCAACCCACTCAGGACTATCACAATGATTCTTAGATTTCCCAAATAATCATACAATCACTCTTATAGCATAATACTATCTCAGTATATTGTTTATTTTTAAACATGTATAATTTTCTAAGAAAATTAACAGTATTTTCCAATAAGTACATTTTGTACACGTATTTCATTAGATATAAGTATAACATAAGCAGAATAAGTATGATATAAAGTATAATTTTAAAAAAATGAAAGTATTCTGTGTATCAGACTTAAACCTATTTCATGTAGCATAGGTGTTAAACAGTCTAAACATTTCTTCTAAAGATTGACTGCCAAGTTTGGCATCTTCTTCTAAGATTAAGGAAATTAAAACAATTTTATTTTTTGATGCAAAAACCATCTTCCGTTGATTATATCGAAATAGAGAGCAACACAGGAAGTTGTCGAGTTTTATGAGCTGATTTGCATACTAAGTGCAATACACTAAGCAGATCTTAAATCTGGCTAACAGGACATGCATTTCACAATACACAAAATGTACACAACACTCATGTGTAAATGTTAGCGATCGTAACTCGTAATGACTTACTTATCCATTTTATTATGTCTAGTTAATGTGACATTTATTGCGTCAGATGCTCATGCAGGTCATGTATCATAATAGTAACTTTGGCCAAATGACCATCTGCATTAGCAAAATTCTATTTAAGCTGAAAGTCATATAAAAGGATAAAGAGATTATGTTTAGGCATAGGAGAGGATGTTAGGAGGTTTGTATTTATGCCACTAATTTCTTTGCTGGATGGTTTTTTAAATGAAGGTTAGTCACAAAGATGATTTGTGGTGTTCGTACAATTGAATGGATAATTTAAGTAAGGGATAATGTACAGTGAGCCAGTCAATAAACAGTGTGATTCAGGTCTTGAATCATCCTGAAGGGGTTTATTTCACAATAATGACATTTTCCTGCTTATTACACGGCAACTTACGAAAGAAAGAAATAATTTTACACTAAATATTGATTTAAAAATGATTTCATTGCTTCGGCTAATGAGGTGGTCCATAGCAACTGTCAGTTATACAGAAATAAGACACCATGGAATGCCGTAATTGATCTTCCCACCCCCTCAAAAACATGCCAGGATGTGCACAGGCTACTTAAAATTGTGTGAATGATTGCTGGTTCGCTGAGATTCCAACCTCAGACATAACTACAGACTTCAGCACTACTACCAAGAGTATACATGTATTGATTTGCGAAAAGAAGTAAAGACAGACTCTGCAAACTATTTAAAAAATAAACATTTTCTGTAGACAGTTGTTTTATTTTTGATTAACCTAAAAATAGAAAAGAAAATAGTAATTGTGGCACGTGCAAATGTTTGGGCACCTTTCTAGTTGTAAAGTCTCATCATCATGCCTCATTAGGACTCGTTAAGTAGGTCGAGAATTGCCATTAGGAATAACAAATCAGAGCATGATAAGTGTTTGGCTCTTCAAATCTCTCAAAACTCTCAACAACCATGGGCTCCTCCAAGTAGCTGACTGAATCTAATTGATGCCTACAAAGCAGGGGAAGGCTATAAGAAGATATCAAAGCACATCCAGCTTACAATTTCCATTAAATGTTGTTAAGAAATTGCACTTATGAGGAGGAGGCAAAACAAGGTCTGGAGGTCAAAGAAAACATTCAAATAGAACTGCAGGTGTACTGTCAAAAGTAGAGCAGCAAAGCAAAGCCTCCAAGCAACAGTAAATACCTGCAGGAAGGTTTAGCTGATGCAGGTGTACTCTGAAGTGTTGCTGGCCCAAACATGATCTGCATGGAAGAGTCATCAGAAGGAAAAAACTTACCTGTGAGCTCATTAGAAAAGAGAAAGGCTGCTGAATGCAAAAACATATCCAGGGGCATTCTGAAAATAAGGAATGATGAAGGAACATTTTGGCCACAATTACCGAAGGGAAAAAGGAGTATAATTTAATGAAAAGAAAACACCTTGGCATGCTTTTGGGTTGTGTTACAGTGCTAGTGGCGCGGAAAATACTGCACAGGGTGGATTATGCAGTTATGCTTCGCAACTTTAACCTATGTTGACTTTTTTTGATATAATCAGCTCAAGTGAGGTGCAGGATTAAGTCCAGAGCCACTGTACATATTGAGCTGTGATTACACTATACAATGCCATTTAAGGCGAATATAAAATATTAACATATTAACATAAATGTGACACTATTAATTCATTATTTAATTATTAATATCATCCTTTTAAAGTCCACAGTGTATACTGTGAAGTGATCAAGCATGGCATGCAGCTACACTGTACTGTCACTGGTCCTTTTATCAGCTGAATCGTGACGCGTCTCCTGCTGTCAAAGTCAATTTTAACAACTGAGGAGCTCACAGTTTGAAGACGAATATCCGCAAACCCAAACATCACAACAACTCGCCGACCCAATAATCAACAGAAGCACAAATTACTGCAGCAAGCTGAAAAATGACAGCAGTCGGAGGTAGCTAAATCCACAGTCAAGCCTGGAACCGTGCAGGGAGGGGAGGAGCGGGGACGTATACCTCAGGAAAGAGTGATTGGGAGATGTGTGATAAATAAAATGGAAGGACTGCTGCACTCATCTGAGTTTCTGACAGAGCAGAAAATCATGACCAAGAAACTCGCTGAAAAAGCGAAGGCCATATAGGATTTTCTGGCAGAGCAGAAAACGTGTTTGTTTTTCAATTGTGTCTGTCAAATTCTATTGTTTGTGACCAGACAAGTGGGAAAAGCTGTGAACAAACATTCACTGACACACACTCAAAAATGTGAATGCAGATACACACACAGAGCTCTCGCACAACACAAATAACATGTATCACACTCAGGCTCGAAAATGCCCGCAGCCATAAAGTCCATAATCACTCTCGCTCTCTGTCTTTCTCTCTCTTTCTCTCTCTCTCTCTCTCTCTCACACACACACAAGAGCATGGCAGGTACTTTGTGCCATTGTTCCTTGTGATTGGACAACACACCAGCCTGAGTGTCCTCTTCAAAAACAGTATGGCTAACTACTCAGGCTTTGTTTCCATCCCCAACCCACTCTTTCTATCCACCAAACTCTATTTGTCACATTCTCTTTTTTTTTTTTTTTTGCATTACACTGTGTAACACTTCGAGCCAGTGTCATTATGGAAAGTAGAAGCAAAACCGAAGTGCAATTTCTCTGTCCAACTATGCTTAAACGACAGTGTCTATTGTGCCTTTCATAGAAAGATGGAAAGAAATAAAGTAAAATAAAGTGCATGTATGAAAAGGAGAAACCTGGAAAAAAGAAAAGCATGCGACTTTCCATGTGATCCGAGTCAACCTTGGTCTATTGCCTTACTCTGTTTTTTATTCCGAGCAGCATTCACCATTACCCACGGGTTCTCTGCCCATAATAACCACCCGTCTAATCTGAGCCTGGCCTGGACTCAGAGTGGAAATGGCTTCAGATCCAGGGCCATTCCTCGGCTCTTTTTAATGAAAAACGCCGTTCGCGCAAATGAATTATGGATCAGAACTGCTTTCAGTATGTTACGCTGACAGCCTCGTGTGGGTTTGTAAGAGAGAGCTGTGGCTAGACTGGTAAAGAGAAGCTTAATGCACATGCAGCTATACATATTAGACAAATTTGCCTTGCATTAAAAGGAAAGAAAATAAAAGCATAACGATTAGGAGAGAACGAATGTCCCAATTCTCTCTCAGAGCGTTATGGTGGGTAATGGTTATGATTGCCGCCATATATCAAGGCATAAACAGAAAAAAGGCAATAGTGCAACCTGTTTTTCCCTCTAAGAATTATAAATGAAGGTGGGCTTTTTTTTGTCATTGTTTTCCTTCTCTCACTCACTCACATGTACACACTCCAGCGGTGGGAAGCAAAGTACATTTACTTTGTTTACTTTATTACTTTATGGGTTTTTTTTTTTAAGTATAGGCACTTTACTTGAGTTTTTCTTTCACATAATCGTTACTTTCTACTCAGTACATGTACAAACGTTACTACATTCCTCTATAGGAATACATACAACATTGCTCACATCAACACTACGTTGGGGTGTTAATCCACTGCCACACTCGATTTTCCTCCCCAGATTCAAAATCTGTCCATCACACTCAGTTCAGATGGAGAGATTGCAGTGTTATTGGAAATAAAATGCTAGATATTTTTTTCAGAAAGCAACAAGACGACCACTGGTGAAAATGTTACTTAATAATAAGCAGCTCCTCCATTTTTTTTATTTTTTTAAATAATTAGCCAAAGAGCTCAAAGTCCCACCTGCTCGCTTTCTATTGCCTCAACAAGGTCAATGTTCATGAATTCCCAGGTCAAGGTTCACCTAGATAAAGTCGAATAATGTGAACGTAACTGCTAGGAGAAGCAAATGCACATTTTTCATGCCGTGTGTCCTTTCTCTTTTGGTGAATTTAACCTTTTTGGTTTTAACCTGGAGCATTTTATTTAGCATCACTGTTTTAGCTAGGAAAGAAGAAAAGTGTCTCCTGTGTTGGGATCAAAAGTAATAAATAAAGTATAAAGTAGAGATATTGGCACCTTCGGTAATGTCAAACTAACTTTTTAGCATCAGAATTTCTAACAAATTTAGCAGTAACCAATGTGAGAGTCATCTTTCACATATATCAACTGCTACAATAGAATTTATTTAGATGAATAGAATTAGTAAAGAATTTGTTTACTTTTACCACCTCTGATGCTCTCTGTTCCTTTTTCATCCTCAAACACCAAACTGGTTTCCATACTAATTCATCACATGTATAATAGTATTTGAGATGAGTCAGGGCTATATATATTTACAGATAGGTCCATAAGTATTAGGACAGAGAGAAAATGACAAGAAGTGCATCAATGTCCAAATGCTTATACTTAATACAAAACGTATACAGATACCTGACTGTATTCGCTTATTTCTTTAAGAGTTGTGGGAGATGATCAGGCCTGCCTTGGGTTACGAGCACAGCGGATACTTCAACGCTTAGCCTCTGTCTCTTTGTGTGTGCGTCTACACCCGCAAACACACACCTGTGTTCTTCCGTGGAGGCGGCTCGTGAGGCAGACTGATTATATCTGCATGACTGTGCATTGTAAAGCCGAGCACTCTCGAACAAAGAGATCCTGACATCTGCTTTCCACTGCAGGATCAAACATTTCGCTTCTGTACATGGTTTTATCACAGAAGACACAGTGAGATGAGAGAGAAAGACTGACAGAGAGATCAGCTGGGTGCTTCAAAATTATCTAATTACTTTTCATTGGAGGTGTTTTAATGCATACTGCTAAACGTTGATGAAAGCAACATCACTTATATTTTCTCTGCAAAACTGCATTCTTAAAAATAAAACCCCTAAACACCTTAAAAATGCCTTAAAAACAAGGATGCTACTTCAAAAGGTTATAACATTGTTTTAACATGTTATTATTCATCATA
>JAQQZR010000008.1:3913173-3923963 GCA_030068235.1 Notoglanidium macrostoma
GTCACAACCAACGATTTATACAGGAAATTCATGAAGATTAACAAGGTTGCCCAAACTTTCGCATCCCACTGTATCTGCTACCGCTAACAACTATAAAATGTTTACTATATGTTATTGGGATAGTTATCAATCTTACAGCTTGTTGAAAGTCCTTAGAGATTTATTTTACACTGTGGAGAATACTATATATTATCATCTCTGATTTCTCAGGGTAGATGATGTGGTTCGGTCGATGTATCCCCCACTGGACCCGATCCTCCTCGATGCCAGGTAACTATATTTCCTATTTAGTTCATAAGTCAGCTTTCAAGTTTGACTCTCAATTAGGAAATAATAAAATAAGATGAGCCAATAGACATGCAACTCTGGAATAATTTAGATTTGAATAATTTAGATAAATTTAGCCCCTCCAATCTCTTATGTTTTGGCCGGTGCGTGTGTGGCTCAAAAAAATGTACCGTTTGAAAATCATCCTTGACTTTTTCTTCAGGTAAATGGAAAATATTTTGGGTTCATTAATGTGAAAGAAGATCCATCCTTGTATGTTCCACTTAGTTAACATTAGACAAGTTCTGTATATAGTATTATATAGCATCATTTGAGCACTATATTGATTAGGAATGCAGCAAAATTTCATTCGTCAGAAAATGACCAATATTCTGACCAAAAGGATTTCTATGAAATATATTAATTATCTCTGTTTTTCTTGAATTCATTTTTAACTCCCCCCAGTGCATCCCCACTTCCTGGTTTTATGCTTCATTTCCCTTCGGGGTTGGCAGGCTTGAAAAAGGTTTTGGAAAGTGTAAATCTATAGGGTATCTATGAGGGACAATGGTGTTTTGCAGGTGAAGGTGAAAAGTGAAGAAGTAGAACGTTAGGATGAATATTCCGTGTTTTCACCTGGAAGCTGGTTGGACCATGGAGGGCCTTCACCATGCTGCCTTCACAATGTCTCTTTATATCTTTTCAGGGCTACAGCATTGCTGCTGTCCGTCAGTCACTTAGTGCTGGTGACGAGGAACGCCTGTCACATGCCCGGCAGCCTGGACTGGATCGACCAATCGCTGCACGCAGCAGAGGATCACATGGTAGTGCTCAGGGAAGCAGCCTTGGCGTCAGAACCTGAGAGACGACTACCAGAAAGAGAGCAGTCCATCTGAGTCTCACACACACACACACACACACACACACACAGAGAGCAAGTAGGGGACTACGACACACAATACAATCCACATATAATCTTAGTAGTAGCCTTTCTTGCACAAACACCTTATCTCCTTTTTTAAACTGTTACACAGCTTCCAGCGATAGTTACAATCACTTTTCACTACTAGTGTAAACGAGTTGAAACAATCAGGGGCACTTATATTAGTCTTATCCATCTCTTTTTATAGAATGTTAGTTTAAACTGTATTTCTATTTGAATCTGTTGTTCTCTTCGTGTTCATTATTGTAGCTGGTAGGCAAAAGAAGTGCCTAAATGTATCAAAATTCATGTTCCTGCCTCCGATCAGCTAAATGTTTGTATATAGCGAACATGAAAAGTACAGATTTAATATGTACCATATTCATAAGTGTTTAGTTATATAGTTGTGTTGTGTAAAATGTGGCGTTAGTTTAGAACTGAAGTACTCGAGTGCATCATTATATTCTTTGACTGGAGCAAAAAGAAAATTCAAATACAATGACACTACCAGTCATAAACTCTCACACACACATTTTTTTGTGGCTTTTAATCCGAAGTCACATGATGTTTAAAGCCTCTCTAATTCCCAAACCTCACCACACTGCTGACACACCTAACAAATGCCAACACAGCCAGCTTAAACATTAACAAAGTCTGGACCGCTGCCAGCCTAAAACGGAGCGCATGCTATCGTCGCATTGTTATTAAAGTAGCCATGGTATTAAAACTGATGTTTTGGAGCTTTTTATATGCCATCGTGGAGAAAATATTCTTATTTTTATTCTATAGTTCTTCATTTCTGGGAAAGCAGTGAAAATCTTTCATCCTGCAATGGGCAACTTTGGATCCAATCCAAGTCTCTGTATAAAGCTTATGTCCCGCTTCCCATAAATAAACTAATTAGCTAGTTAGCAGCAAACAAGGGTCGAACATGTAGTTTTGGTCATGCACCTTCTGTTGGCCAGTGTGCCCTTTGACCTGCTGTCCTGTTTCAAAACGAAATATCAAGATAGGACTCAACGCATGGCTCTCAAGCCATTTCACGGGCACATTAAAGGAAAACTCCACCATGTGTGATTACAACAAACAACAATTTTCACATTTTCATTTTTACCATTTATTCATGGAGTTTAGCACCTGTCCTTATTCAACAGATTTTTTTGTTCTTTTCTCAGCACAGGACAGGTGTCAAAATTCTGGTTTGTATTAATCACACACACTACAGATGTGGTGAAGTTTGGTTTGAAAAAATGATGTATTCCTTTGTAGCTTTAATATTCCTGTATATGCGCCGTCTTTCAGTTACTGCAGTTTTCGCCGCAGCCTTTCACTTCTTGTTTGTGTACTGTTTTTTATTTCTTCCACTTCCAATCCAATATATACACATTTAAATTAAAGTTTCATAGAAAATAACATTTCATTCCAGTTTATTTGTGTCCTTATAACTGATAAAAGATGGCAGATTTAATTTCAGGTCAGTAAAATAACTAGGGATTTTTTTTTTTTTTATTCACATTTCCCCCTCAGGCCTGGAATAAAGGGTTAGTGATGGAGATGAGAAAAGATGGGAAAATTGGAGGAAGGGAAGACTAGAAACAGAACAGCTTTGAGAGTCAGAGAGAGGAAACTGAAAGCTTTTGAGTGAGTGTATAGGCAGGCAGTTCTGCCTAAACCCCTGGTCTTTTGGCTAAAATCAGTTGATGAATTTCTGTAAGGCACTAAAGTGACCACACTCAAAAGACATACATACATGCATAATCATTAGGCTTTAAACTGTACATGGAAAAGGGTTGACATTACTCAAAAACTGGGACTACAAAAAAAGTCTTCCTTTTAACAACATAAACTGCTTCAGTAGTTCTGAGTCAATAGTCTCTTTCAAACGCAGCTTCAGTACAGCCCTTTGCTCTTTTTCAGGTTTAACTGCTCCAGCTCTGGCAAGGAGTTGTAGTCTTTCCTCTTCATTCCTAAAACCACCTGCAAACAAAGACACATTGCTTTATGCTTTATCTCTCATTCTAGTTTACATTTCTGTACCCTTAACACGGTGTTCACATCACATGGGCGTAAACATAATTATCATCTTCCACCTTCCAAAAACTTTTTTCTGCAGTTCTACCCAGACTGTTACATTACAGAGGGTTCTCGGGGTATGACGTTTCCACATACGACGTTTTCGAGTTTTACTCCCATAAAAACTTTACCAAATTAAGACACGAGTGTTTCGGCTTACGCCGTTAGTTTCCTACTTATGGACTGCGTAGGCAATGTAATTTGGTTGCGCGCGGTGGAAGAATACGCAGAATTTATGTTGGAGATTACGATTTTACAACTGTGTTAGGATAGGTAAGTGACTTAGGCTAGGATGCGTTTCGACTTACGCCAAAATTCGGGTTACGTCACCGTCGTAGGAACAGAACTGTGTTGTAACCCGAGAAGCCCCTGTATAGGAATTAAGTGTCAAAATGTGGAACCATGGAAGTCCTTGTGGTTTAGCAGCCTAAACACAAGCAGCATGTAGTCTTTCACTGTCAACCAAAGCTGCTTGGGTAATCTTTGGTTGTGTTTTGGGTTTTTTAAACCACATTTTCTCCTTAATGTAGTCTTGTATAGTTCCCTTCCACCGGCTACTTCTCCCCATTATACAACGGCTACCAACCAGGGAAGGTAAAGACTAACGCGTGCTTCTTCTGGGACAGCCAACATTTCGAACTTTGCATCTAACACACTCAGAAGAAATCGCTATCTGTCCTCTTCTACATGTATTAGCTCATAGACTCAAACAATTCACTAGTCTCACTGATCTGTGGCCTGTGAGAGAACGCCTCCTACCCTGACAGCATAGATTACAACAGAGTCAAACTCAAGATCTATGAACGATCAAGCAAACGCTTTTCTATTGCTCCCCTCAGGAGCCCCACCCAAAGCTTGTTTTAAAGCGTTCTACATCAAACAATACATTTCTTGAGATAGTAGTTACAAAAAGATGTCACTGTAGACAAACACTACAGGCGCACCAATACACTTACCCTCATTTATTAAGTATCACAGGTTTTATTAGTATGCAAATTGGAGGTACTTGTAATCCTACACGTGCCCCACATTTACAAATCAACATTTTGCAAGACGTTCCATTCAAATGCATATGAACTGACCTGGAACTCGTGGTCAGACAGATAGGTCTCCAGGTGCAGAGGGTTCACCCCGTCTGGTAAAGGTCTCTTTAGTAGCTCCTGCGCAGAGAACTGAGCCCTGTTGAGGAGAGCCAACGCATCCTGCACTAACGTTAGCTTCTTCTGCACTGAGGGCGCCTGCAGGAACACGCACACGAAAGGCATGGATTCAATTCATCAGCATCACTTAATGCAGAATTATACGACTGTTGGATTGGTCAGAAGGTGGTGATTAATTTCCTGTAAGAGCAGCTTGTTCGGAATGTAAAATGCACCCCATAACAAAAATATCTAATTGTTGAACATGGAACAGAAGGAGTCTCCGGTGTCAACACTTTATGTGCTATATGTGTGTGTAACGTTATATTTTCAGACTTGAGAAAGTCTTCAGGATTGAAGGATTTGTGGCTTCTCTGCCTGTCTCCATTACCCTGTCATTGCTTTTTTTCCCTAAAACAGCCCAGAAATACTTCACATAAGACATGGGGCTGCACAGTTAATTATATTTTACTTGTGCTCAGCTTCCTTAATTAATTAAACAAACAGAATCTACAGCGACATTAGTGAGCCTATATAATGTTAGCTAATTATTGGGCATTAGAGATCATTTTTAATTTCCTCTGGTGCATTAAATCACAAGCTCCCCATACATGTTTCAGCTGCCCGTGCAATCACAGCATGCTCTAGAGCTTAATTGGGTTTGGATTTAGCATTTAAAAGAGAAAATCAATCCGAGTGATGTGTTTATGTGAAATAGGCTCATTTCCGTGGATTTAAACTGGTAAAGTGCAATGTTTACAGATAAATAAATAAGAATAAATGGCTACATGATCATTTAGTAGGCTTACATTTAAAAAAAAAGTCTAACTGACGTTAATCGAATAAATGCTAAAAGCACTCAATCATAAATGAAATAAAATGTGCATCAAGTAAAATTAATTTACAAAAAAACGTAAACGATTCTGTACAAAATAAACTGGAAAATCAGTTGAAAGGCAGAAGCTAAATTCCCACATTATAAGCAAAATCATATTGATCTTCATTTATTTAAACTAGCCCCTACTAGGATGAGTATAATGGTGATGAAGCCCTACTGACCTGTGTTACTCGTTTCTCCCAGGATGGGAAAACATTAGTGAAGGTGAGAGGCTCGGCTCCTTCCTCGACAAAGTAAGCCATAGGAGGCCGTCTGGGGTTTCTCTCTGTATCGCACACATGCACAGAACATTAACCAAATCCATCTGGCACTACCGCTAACATCAAACTCATTTCTACTCTTATGGCCACTTTCTCTGACCTCTGCAGTACTGAAGCGCCGTCTCCATGGCACATTTCCTCTCCGTGTCCCAGCGGGGGCGCTGTGAGTTCTGAGCCAAGCTGCTCTGCCATAGATAAACTTCCAACGAGTTATCCAGTAGGAACAGAGCTGCAGAGACGAGCATAAATCACTGTCTACTTCCCAGATACCAGCGCTCTCCGACTCTCTTGCTCTTACTCGGTCTCACTTCCTGTCTGTCTCTCCCAATCTGCGTGTGTCTCTCTCACGGTGACGGTCTGTCTCAGTA
Source organism: Notoglanidium macrostoma (assembly GCA_030068235.1). NCBI lineage: Eukaryota > Metazoa > Chordata > Actinopteri > Siluriformes > Auchenoglanididae > Notoglanidium > Notoglanidium macrostoma. The sequence continues at coordinate 3,919,101 of JAQQZR010000008.1, forward strand.
TCTATATCCGTCTCTCTTCTGCAGTCTGTCTCTCTTTCTCACAGTCTGTGTTTCTCACTCTCTCTGAGTTTCTGTCTTTCTCTCTCATTGTCTCTGTCTGCCTCTCTTGCAGTGTGTGACCTTCTCTTTGTCTCGATCGCACAGTCCGTCTGTCTCTCTCGGCACCTCTGTCTCTATATAGCTGATTCTCTCAATGTCTGTGTGTCTGTTTCTCTTGCAGTCTGTCTCACTCGCTCTCTCTCTTTGCCAGTCTCTCGTTCACTGTGACTGTGCCCGTCTATCTTGCAGTTTTGCTGTCTGCCTCTCTCTCTCTCCGCATCTGTTTATGCCTTTCTCTCTATCATGTGTGTATAATTGTGTATTCTGCACATCACACTCACCTGGCTGTGGCACAGAGTGTAAGCAGTCCTGAAAAAAAGGCATTGCCACGATGACCCCAGTTGCCCGGGAAGCACATAACAGCTCCTCCCCTTTGAACACTCCTGATTGGGCACTCAAGTGAAAGAGGCGGGGAGTGAAGTTGTACTTGCCCGGATCTAGAACGCACACAAGAGCATATTCATTTGTTTAATGTAGTTAAGATATTATAAATTAGGGATTCTCTCAGTACATGTACCATAATAGAATATTTCAGAGTGTCACCTTGTAGCATGCAGTCATAAGCCTTCCTATCCTGTGGCCCAATAGCATTCCAGAACTCTCCAGGCTCCGCCCCTTCTTCTACCTCCTGAATGTTCAGACTGCTGTTGCTCAAGCCCATGTCAGGAGGACACCTAATACACATCCATCACATTCAAAACTATCCACACTAAAGCATAATGTCCACTGAAGACATTTTCACAGGTTACACAGCTAGCATGCTATTTAGCTAGTTTACTTAGTAGCCATTTGATTCATTAAGGTAGCGTTCAGCACAAGAAAAATGGATCCATTCTCTGGTAAGCCAATGAATTAGCAAATGATGGTGTCCAAGACCAAATGTCAGGTGTACCGTGTGTTACTTTGTAAAATATTGGAACACTATTTCTACAGGGTCAAAATGTTGTCCACCTTTTTTTTTTTTTTTTTTTTTTTTTTTTTTTTTTTTTTTTTTTTAAAAGGTTCCTTGCACACTTTTTCTCATAAATCTGAGACACATTTCTTACGCGTGTGTGAGTTGCTGGACGTTGTGTTTGGCGACTTGACGTGCACTGGTGTGGGCCTTGCAGCCATGCCAGAGGTAAAGCGCCCCCTGCTGGATGTTTATCAGAAGCAAAGAACCACGAGAGCGCAGGCTGGAGGTACAGCACTCCACCTCCAACAGACTGGCCTCTAAAGGCACAGCACCCCTCACACAAAAGAGGCGCCAGTCACCTGAAAAACACACACAGCCCGAACAGAGTAAGAGTTTTGAGGTTATTAAAACATGAAGGATCTGCTGTTCATGATTCTGATTGGTTAGATGGTGTTGATTCATTTTCTATAAACAGCAGCTCTGACAATAATGTTGGCTTTAATTCAAATAACAGATTTACATTACTGCGCGCAATCTAATATGTTATCGTTTCTACAGAACCAACTTCGAGACTTGTATGGCGAATGCTTCACATAAACAGATTATAAACATAGAAAAGTAACAGTAACTCTGCTCCTCATTAGGCCACATCACACCATCCTGTTTTTGATTATTTAGCTAGAACAGCATACCCCACAAGTAATATTATAGTATAATTATAAAGTAATATTGACCTTTAGCATGACACAGCAGATGGGTGTTAAATGTGCTATGTCGTGAGCATATACTGACCTGATTGTTTACCGTGTCCTTTGTGAATAACCAGCCCTCCTCGGAAAAGTTGCAGAAAACACGGTGGCTCCTCCCCTTCCTTTATGTTCACCTGGGGCTCGTTCGCAACGGAAAAGGTTAGGGACAGGTCAGTTCTGTTGATCTGCGAGTGCCGTCCCTGCCAGATGAAAAGGGCAGAGCTTTCCTGGACCAAATTTTGATCCTCAGAGATACCTTTTGGAATTTACACACAAACACACACACAGAGATACAAATATATTCCAGGACACACCATATAAACCTTAAAATTAGTTTTTTAGGCAAACACTATAATGGTTGGGCAATATGGCGAACTATATTATTATGATTTACTGTACATAATATGATATTTTCAACCATCACAATATTTATTTACGCTGAGCTCAAGAAAACTGTTATTCTGACTAACATCAGAGTTTATTAATATTGTATACATTTATTGAGTATTGTTATAATTTTGCACAAAAGTGATCCCTTGTTCCATCAGCACCATCTCACACACTCGAGCTCACCTGTAGCAGTGAGGCGGTATGTCCAGCGTATGGCGTACGTCTTGTCCTCATGTAACTGCCCCATGCTCTCTGAAGCCACCCTGCAATCTTCTCCCATACCAGTGTGCCAACTTTCTATAGAAACGGTGCTGAGCTTCGCCTGCTGGCCATCGACAAGGGTGACCAAGTCCAGCCCTCTCTGCATGTCCACACCATGTAGAATGATAGGCTCTGTCCCCGACACGCACTTCCCAGCAAACAGGGCTTTGGCATCACATGTCCACGTGTCAGCGGGACGGTCTACGAGAAAAGAAGACTGGAGAGAAAGAGTTACAGGATGTTACAGTCAACTGAAATAACTAACTTGTTTTGTAGACATTCCATAACCTTAAATGTAGCTATAAATGGATAAAATGATGTGTTTTAATTAATAAAACTTATAATCATTGGCAAATTGCCATAGCTTAAGAGGAATAAACCTTCACTTCACAACATGACGAAAAAAAAATAAACAACTTCTGCGTGATAACAGTAACTCCGCAATGCATCACACCACAATGTTGTTGATTATTTTCCTATAACAGTAACTCTAAACGATTTAACCTTTACATAATTCTTAAGATGTGGGTCTACTGTGCTCTCTGTCACGGAGTAGATGCAAAGTGCCATTGTATACATACAGTACAAAGTGACCTACATGTAAGGTTTCCTGATAAATAATTAATGAGTACGAGTACTTGATTAGGGAGAGATCATTACTCAGTAGACGTTGCTGGTCTGCTTACCTGCTTGACTTCCTGTCCGTTAGGAGTCACACCCTCCAGCTTTTTACACCAATCCGCAAACTTCATCCTGAAGAGAACAGTCTCGTTCTGCTCAAACACACGGCCAAACAGTGCCCAGCCTGGCCGACCCACACCCTTCCTAAAGCCACACGCACGCACACAAATGTGTCTAGTTAGATCATCTCCCTATTGTATGATATTCCTAGCTGTGAGTGTTTATTAAACACACCTCTGAATCTGGGTGTTGCTACCAAAGGGGTCAAGGGGGTTCATCCTGCAGTTGCTGTAGTCATAATCTCCACTCCACACCTGCTGAGCCAAATGCAGTGCCAGCTTCCTGTCACTGGGGGAGACGTCTTTCCCGTGCCACAAGTAGAGCTCACTGCCAAAGTCAAACAGCAGGCTCTGAGAAGCAAAAAAAAAAGAAGGCATCATTAAGGAATATCACTAATCTAAGCTCCCTGGAGGAAAGAAACTAGTCACATTAACAATAAAAGTGGTTATTGTACAATGCAAATAGGTTGAGGAATGGAATTTATGTAACTGAATGTGGGAGTGACTTCTCCAATGTGCATGATGAAATACTGTGACACTTCGACCGACCCGCAAAATCACCAAAACTCAATCCGACGAGAAACTTGCAAGATTCGGAATTGGAAATGCAGGTGAAAATTAGTCACGTCTTTCCTAATTCTTGGCTGTGCCAGTACTTATTGCCACAATAACACCACAAATCCTGACAGAAATCCAACAGTGTCTTGAGATATTTCCTGTCAATTTCAGCCCATTCTTCCACAGACCGGGTTCTCAAATCAGCTACAGTTTGTGGTGCTTATTTTTTTCTATTTCTCCTCTGATTATGGAATTGAGGTCTGATTATTTTGCAGGCCAGTCACACACAGATCTGACTCGATACGCAATACAGACATTGTCCAATGTCGGAGAGTGTCTGCTTGGATATTAAAAATAAAAAGGTAACCTCAAAATCTGACAAATAATTGCAAACCAGCTTAATCCACATAACATTTGTGTGTTCACGATCACCTGAGAGGAGTCCAGCAGGGAGAGGCATGGCACCGAGGCCCAGCCCTGCTCATGTGGGAGGAGTCTGTCTCCCTGTAGCCTGTACACACAGTTCGATTCGGTAATCGCCGTCTCGTATTGCTGGTCGTCATCTGAACAGCCTGTACACGCACACGAAAAACATTCAATCTCAAATCAAACACAATGTGTCATAACTAGAACACTAGCTGAAAAGCTCAGGTGTTTTGTGTCAGTGTGTCCATCTCTAACCACTGTAAGAGGTTTTTCCTCCCAAAAGTTTCCAGAAGTCTGCAGCCTGTGGATCGTCTGTGTTTAATCCCTCATCCAGGTGAATGACCTCTGTTGCCTGGCAACCCAGATCCCGCTGGGACACGACCAGTGAGGCCATGGCAGAGGCCTTAGACAAAAAAAAAAAAAAAAATCAATAATACAGAATTGATAATGCATAACTAGTCATCTTGGTACATCAACAAACATCTTGGTACTAAGTGTCATGGTAAGAGTAAACAGACAGTTTAAGAAATAAGGAGGCATTTGAAGCATAATTTGCAGAAGAAGAAGAAGTAGAAGAAAAAGCCTAAAGAACTGAAGAAGGAAAATAAAAGAGTAAGAAAGCATTGAAGGAGGAACAGGAGCAGCAGCATATGAATAAAAGGAACAACAAGAATAAAAAATAGGAAAAAAAAAAAAAAAAAAAGAATAAGGAGCAAAGAAATAATAAAAAGACGTTGCAGAACAA
>JAQQZR010000008.1:3973163-3984280 GCA_030068235.1 Notoglanidium macrostoma
TTTGAGGCCCAGCTCATCTTTTGTCCCGTTCAGACCCAGGAAGATGCTGAGGCCGGCTTCTCCATGCTTCAGCATGCTCAGCTGCTTCTGGATCGCTGTCACACACAGCAGTGTGCACACGCATGTTAGTATGAACACAGTTACGGTGCTTTTCAATTTTAATATTCACCAGAAGGCACAATGGTACTGTTTTGGTTTTTTTTTTGTCCTCATCCGTACAGAATTTGTTCATATCACTGTAAACAATGCAAACAATATATTTCAGTTCAAACTGTAGTTTTTGGAACTATGTATATATTCATATATTCTGTATTCATCCATAAATTATCCATACTGCTTACTGATTTAGAGTCAAAGGGAACCTGGAGCCAATCCCAGCTGACGTCAGGCGAGAGGTGGGGTACACCCTGGACAGGTCACCAATCTATTGCATTATTGTATTGCAGGGAACATGAACAACCACAGCCAGTTAATCTAATCTGCTTGTCTTTGGACTGTGGGAGGAAACCAGGGTACACGGAGGAAGCCCCACAAAAAGGCCCCAGTCGACTGCCAGGTTCAAACCCAGAACCGTATTGCTGTGAGTTGACGGTACTAACCATTGCACCACCACCACCGTGCCGCCCTATATATATAGCACATAAAGTCCAAATCTGGCCATGTGAAACATTTTCCAAACATATTTGTCATCATATATTATTTTATTATTATTTGCTGCATATTCTTAGCATAAAATCTCCCAAACCACTTCTGCATCCCTGCGGTCTCTACCTCACCTGCCCTAGTCTGCACCTCTTTAGGCAGTAGCTTCTGGTAGGTGTTGAAGATTCCTGCATTTGAGATCACGATAGGCGCGTGCACATGAACCTCCTCTTGTCCCTTCATCACACTCACCCCTGCAATCCAAACATACCACATCCTCAAATCACTAACAGAAATAAAATTATTTCTTCTATTTTTGTAGCTTTTCTATTTGTTGCAAAGCATCTTTACTGAAATCAGGATGTAGAAATGGATTTCTAATGAGCAGGCCAGTGGCAAGGAAAGAATTTCCTGAGATGATATGAGCAAGCAACCTTGAGAGGAAAGAAAATGAAAAGGGAACCCCGACTCTCTCTAGGAGGCACTACAGTGGATATAAAAAGTATGCGCACCCCTGTTAAAATGGCGGGTTTTTGTGACGTAAAAAAAAAATGTAATTTTTTAATTAAATTTTTAAAATTGCAAAGTATACAAATAAAATGAAAAACAATCAGAGAAGGGGGAAAAAAAAGAAAAGGAAAATATTAATATTAGACTACACCATCATAAACTTGCAAAGCAGTTGTGTGGAATAATAACCAAAAAGGCGAACAGCGCCTATAGATGTTTAGTGATATTACCTATAGCCTCGTTAGCGGCGTTGAGCAGGATGCGGTTGACTGATGCTCTGACGAGCACGGCTCCTCCTGCCTTCTCGATGATGGGGATCATGTTATAGGCGATCTGACTGGCACCTCCTTTAGGGTACCAGGCACCGGACAGGAAGTGGCACACCAGCAAACTATGCATGGAGAAACTGGCTTCTTTTGGGGGATTTCCTACAAACACAACACAACGCACCACTAAGTACAGCATTTCCTGATAAGATGTAATGGAATGTATTAAATTCGAGGTTTTAAAACAAGCAGCCTTTTCTTTGCCCTATTTAGCTGTTAAGAGATTTGAAAATCTGTCAATGATAACTGAACAGCAGTTAGGAAAAAAAGCTACAGCCCTCGTTTTCACAAGCTGTGTGATCTCACCGTAGGTACCGAAGATGTAGCAGAGCACAGCTCTGAGATCTTTATTCTCTGTGAGGCTGTTGACCACTTCGGCCAGGCTGCGCGAGCCATAGGACAAGAAGTAGGACATGCGATTAGCGAGCCCTGTGTAAACCAGGAACTTAGCCACTGGGAATGGGAGCAGCTTCAGCATCATCATCATCCACACGCTACGGTCACATTTCTGGACAGGACATTACATCAAAACATGTTTAGTGATAACTAGTGTTATATAAGAGTAACTGCTGTTATATAAAATTAAATCAACAACTCCTGACCAATCACAATAGGGAAATAAACAATGGTTGATAGTCTCAAATGATAACCAGAAAACCTTAATAACTCTTAACTTGTATAAACAAGCACTCAGAAACCACAGTGCTGATAAATGGATCATAAACACAGCACACCCATTAGACTTTGAATTACACCAGTGAGACACACTTCTTCTGTGTAGCAATGTGGTAATGTAGGGGAGAAGTCACGGGATGGCATGATCTCAGGCAGCGAGTAAAAGCAAGAGAAGATTATTGGGTAATATATTTCGCAGTGATTTACGCAGTAGGCCTGGAAAGACTTTTAATTATATAACAATACAATATATCTTTTCTGCAAAACACTGATATTTTATTGCCCATGTTCTATTTGTAATAACTGAAAAATGTCACATGGAAGCAGCTGCACATGTAGAGTTCAGGAAAAAAGTCATGGTGAAGCCATTAGATAGATAGCTATACAGGCAAACTTACAAGTTACTAGAAATTTTTTTTATACATTTTTCACTATTAATATCTTAAAACACAATACACTGTTTAAGCATTGTTCTAATTTATGGTAATGTAGGAACATCTGTGAAACCAAACCAACGTCATATAATTCATAAATTCTTTGCATGCCTCAATTTATCCAAAGGGTGTGCAAACTTGTGCACTCCACTGTATCTGAGACAAATAGCCAGTACACTAAGAGAAGACCTTACACCTATTCTGCTAGTGTCACGTCGGCCAACACGTGGCCTAAATAAAAAAGATGTCATCCTGCCAGATTTACCAATACGAGTCATCTCATGACCTTTAGCACCATTTCAGTCTCAGGCATTACAACAGATCACTCCCTTTGCCATGGCCATTCTGTGCTCATATTTATTACAACAAACCTGCAAATAATGCTGCTATTGGTAATGTCTGGTAGCAGGAAACACTATGGCAGCAGGGTATTTTTACCTACATTACATCCCTCACATCAAGTCCTTAATCATCTGGGTTGTATTTTGGACAAATAAAACAAAAAATGACTGTCTGACTCACCTTAATCAGTCTCATGAACTCATCAATAGCCTTCTCCTCTCCTGGGAAGCACTTCTTCAGCTCCTGGGGGAAACGGGTTCGGCCACTGTAAATGGGGTAGATGCGCCGGTTCTCCGGCGGACCCAGGACCACCTGGTCAAAGGGATTATCCATCGGTTCCCATTGTAGCTGCCCATTTGTCAGCTGATCCACTAAGCAGTGGAATATCCCATTCTCCTCTAAATTACCAATGTAGTGGATCCCTGAAGAAGAGAACAGGGTTAGGCGAGGTCACCACTGTGGTTAACTCAAAGGAATACTGCTTTAGGTGTTCTTCAATCTCATCTTATCCACTATATCTGAGGTTCATATTGTACCAAAATGCCAAAATACCAAAATGCATGTCTAGACACTGAAAACTACTGAATCCTTCTATACAATGGCATTCTCACCAACGTCAAACTCAAAGCCTTTCTCAGAGAAGGTGTGACAACATCCTCCAGCACGATCATGTTGTTCCAGCACCAAGACCTTCTTTCCAACTTTGGCGAGCAGAACAGCGATGCTCAGCCCACCAATACCGCTGCCAATCACAATGGCATCAAGGTCCTGAGGGACTCTGCTGGCCAGAAAGCCTGTGAACAGGAAAAGAAATTTAGAGGTAACAGCAGTAGCAAAGTCACGGTCATACAGATTCCATCATTGAAAATTAGCCCTGGGTAAATGTTCACTGACTCATGCACCACTCCAACTCTGACCTCATAACCCTTCACTACAAGCTAAATTATTACTATTTAAGAAAAGCATGGCACATCCGGTAGCGATGACATCTCACCACTCCATGGTTCCTAATTCAATCTGCCTGTGCAGAGTTTCACATGTTCTTATTCCCAGGTCTTCCTGTGTTTCCTCTGGGTTCTCTAGCTTCATCCCACCTCTAAAAAACATGCATGTAGGTGGACTGGCTTCACTAAACTGCCCCTAGATGTCAAGGAGTGAATGAATGAGGCACTGAAGACAATACAAATATTATTCAGTCATTCATTTTACAAATGCAAATATGAAAGTTCTCAAAATTAGTCCAGTCCACTATAAAGGATTGCCAGGGGGTCTGTGATTTTTCTTATTTGTAATTTTGTTACCATGGTGAAAATCACAACCCAGCATTATCCGAGTTATTATATTTATTATGGAGTTGTTAGTTATTAGCCTGATGGACTGGTTTAATCTAAACTCCATTATATAGATTATAAGTAATGGCAACCTGAAATGCAAATTTTAATAAAAATGCTTCTGTAAGTGGAAAGGCTATGCACTATGGCTCCAATACATGGCAATACAGTATTATATACATTTAACTTTGACTTTTTTTGTTACAGGTAAAGGTGTCCTTGGCTGGTAAAAAGTTAACATAAGTTGTTGGTCACACTTACGTTTACTATTTCACTAGTTTATTACAGGCATGTGACAAAAGTCACCAAATATTATTTTTGCTGCCAATACATAAAGCTTGAAGTTAACTTTAAAATGACAGCAAATTTTGGGTAATACCTTCATAAATAAGGACAATTCTTGTCTTAAAAAAAACTGACTCATTAACATCTATTGTTTATAAGGTCAATGAAACAAAAAGTGTGATCTGTGTCTAAGGGAAAACTGCATAAAATGCTCATAACTTCCTTAATAGTAGAGATATTCTCTTGAAATCTTCAGAAAATAAAGACTGTGGTGTCCTTCAAAGGTTATATAATTAGAATGGTCATTGGCTGATTGTTTGAGGGTGATTAATTAATTAAAATGATTAATTGATGCTCTGAAAGTTGAATAGCAATTTCCATGATATTTTCAGGAAATATCAGTTATTGTTCTCTAATTTAAACATGCATTTAAAACAATAAGCTGGATTGGTAATTAACTTAATTAATAATAGATGAATGAATAAAGTTATTTTACCATTTTGATTAAACAGTTTTTTGCCGTCGGTGATGTCTGAGCTGATATTTTTGGGTATAAATAACTGAAAGATGGTGATGTTCTAGTACCATGAATCTGACACATGAACTGGTTCGGATCACCATTCTCTTGCTCGACCATAGATTTTCATGATTTTTAGCCTGATTACCCAAAAACATCGCCTCTAAAACATAGTAAGGTTTTTAAGAACAAATGCACTTTCCTTTTGCCTCTGACCAATGACTTAAATGGTGTGCTTTTCAGAATAAAATAGAGCACACTTCTATTCAATGGATTTCGAATTCTGTTCACCTGTTGATGTGATTATTTCAAGAATACCATAAATAATACAGCTAAAAACATCATTCCATGATGCTGCAAAGATTCCCAGCAAGTGCGTGGAGACGTTACGAACGAGCGCGTGCGTGTCCCCCCCCCCCGTACCTATTTATTAATTCCCAGAAGAATCTAGGTGTGTTTCATAATTGTGAATATGTGTAAATTTTTTATGGCATGCATATTTTAAATCAATAAGAACAGAAACAAATGCATGCGGTTAAAACACAATTAACACCAGACACAAACACGAATTCTCACCTTGTTTCAACACTTTGCTTCTCACTTTTTTATCCAGCTCCACTGGCTTGGGCCGCTCGCGCGTGTCGGTGTTAAAAGGACTCGGTCCGGAAGTACCAAACACATATTTGAGGAATAGTGCGACGAACACCACTGCAACGATTAATCCTACAGAGATCCACATTTCTGAGAACGCTGCTTGCTCCCTAAAAGCTGCTTTGACATTTACAGTCTATCACTGTCACTGACGAGTTTTAACCCGCAGGAGCGCCCTGTGTCTGAACACTTCCGGGTTTTAGCTTCCGCCAGAGGGCGCGCTTCTATAATTGAACAGTGAATGGAAATCTCATGAATGTTCATACTAACTTATTTGGTAAAATGCTTAACTGGTAAATGCCTTTATTTTCACCGTGTCGTTTTGACGGAAAACTTGTTAAAATTCATAGCTTTTATCAGCCCTAACCCTAACCCTAACCTTATTGTCATATTGGCAAGCTCCATCCAATGACGTAGCACTTTCCTCATGAATATTCATGTGTTTTCCCAGGCCGCGAGACACCGTTCAAAGAAAAGTCTTGGAATCGCAGCGCGTTTTTTGTGTTAAATAATATATATATTTTTTTTAAATCACAGACACATACTTTTCAGCTTTTTTATCAACACAAAAACGTGTTGTTATACTGGAAATGGCTGGATTAATGCTTTTATGCTTATTGTGAACGTGAATACAAGAATGTGAATGCAAACTGCTGTGTCATGGTTACTACATAATTAATTAAATAACTAATTAAATAAATCAGCTGACAAAGTCTGCATCAAATAATAATATCATATAATAAATACCCAAATATCTTGAAAACTTGATAAAGTAAATGATAATAAGAAAAATATTTTGCTTAAAAACAGAAATATTGTTTACTTGTATTTATTTATTCGTTTGTATGTTTAATTTGTGTAATACAGGTTACAGATTTTGATGTGGTGCCTAAGACCAGATGTGGAAACAGCTATGAAAAGAAAAGAACACAGTACGCAGTAGAAAGCATAACGAGCCTTCAGGTGCTTTATTAAAAATTTGCCTGTGTAATAGCCTACTTTAAACACATTAAACAAACAAACAGACAGATAGATAGATAGATAGATAGATAGATAGATAGATAGATAGATAGATAGATAGATAGATAGAAAGAAAGAAAGTTCTATGTTAATCTTTTTTAAAATCAATTTCATATCATAATCATTTGGTATTTGGGAAAACAGAATGCTAGTAACAAGACAAGCCAAGTTTATTGTTTGGCAGTTTTTAGTGCAACACTAATTAGACTTTTGGGTTGAAATGTCCCAGGCGTTATAAAAATGCCTCACAACTAATGGGAGCCAGGCCAGACTTCCTCTAAATTAATGTCAGAAAGTTATAAGTTTTCAAGCAAAAGTCAATAATAGCCATGTCATTTTTCAAGCCATTTTCAAAGTTCACTGGTGAAATAATTTACATTAAACTGAATTACATTACACCAAATATAATGTAAATACATCAACCTGACATGGCATTACTCAATTTGTAAAGTGTAAATTTGTGAAATTTACATCAGCAGTCATTGGGTGTTTGGTAATGAATCTTGCATTAACCCTTGTATTACTTTGAACGTGTACTTGAAAAACTATCACCTTGATACATAAACCCTGCATTACATTACACTCAACTTGAGACTACCAGTGGCAATGCTAGAAAAATAAATAATCAAATATCCATTAAGAAAAAAAAACTTTTTCACCGAGGGAATCTAATGCAATAGATCTTACAATAGATCTCAGGGCTGAGCTATCACAAAATCACACATCCTCATTTTCAACATCTGCCAGGTCAATCCAGGGCACAGACGAATTTCAACAGTGGTTACCACACTAATGAGGAACTCCTGAAAAGCAAATTAAACAGTTTGACAGACATTCTCCTTACTTGTTCCTCTTTACTGTTGATAATAACCAGGTCTCCCCCAGTTTCCCCCATTCTCATGATGAACATACCTGCAATGTTTTTTTTGTGAGAATCCTAAAAAATCAACCAGCAGATCAAGACAGAAGATTACTTACTTCAGTAAGGATTGATAATAATGTAGGATTGATTGAATCATTACTCAAATTACTCTTTATGTCAATAAGTTTATAGGAATTTTATTGAAAACTTCACCACATTCTGAAAGCAAATAAGTGACAGAACCACATGCCCAGTGTGGCAAAAGTCACGAGAACAAAAAACAAGGTTTCACTACAGGTGAACTGTAGCAGGTGGCACAGCATAGCATAAATCATATTTAATTTAGTAGGTATTGATGAGTTCAATAAATTTCACAGATCCTCTTTTGTAGCGTTAAACAAGACACATCTGCCCATTTTCCACCAGAGTAAACCACACAGTCTTCTCCTAGTGGGTCATGTTGTTTATAGTCATCTGGCGTGTCGTTCCACCACCTTAAAGAGAAAAAAAACCCAGCATCAAATTCACTTTCTAAGTGAATTTAATTTTATTAGCAAAAACCTTCCCTTTAAGAACATTATTTTAGATTTGTGCCAAATTAGATCATGAAATATCCATTCAGGAGTAAAACACTGAGAAAATATAACAATATCTTACAAGAGATTTTTATTTAGAGGTGTCCCATCTATCCAAAGCCACACATCTTCATTTTCAGCATCCGTGAGACCAATCCAGTACAGAGAAGAACTTCCAATATTGCCTACCAAACCTGCAAGGAGCTCCTGAAAAGCAACCAAATCAAGCAGGTAAAGTTTATGGGAGCTTGTGGGGCTGGAGAACGAATATAGTTCTATAAGATACAGTTGTATGCAAAATGACATATATTGTTGAGTTTTAAATTGAAAAGAAGTAAACACAATTTCACAAAAGTGACATTTTCTGCAAATGGTAATGCACAGATACTTTATATTTGATAAAATTATAAATTGAAAAAAGTAGTAATTGCGCCCTGGCATGTGGACACCCTAATAGGTCATTAATTAGCAACACTCCTTTTGGCAGATTTTATACCTTCCAAACCTTTTTTTCCTTGCTGAATGTTTCTAATTCTGAGAGATTCTTGGGCTTTTTTGCATGCACAGCACGTTTAAGATCTACTCACAAATTTTCAATGGTGTTCAAGTCAGTGGTGACTGTGATGGTCACTTAAAAAGTTTCAGGTAAGGTTTCCTTCTGATGACTCTTCCATGCAGATCATGTTTGTGAAAGCAACACTGCAGAGTAGAACAGTGCACCTGTGTCAGATAAACTTTTCTGTAGGTTATATGGCACTTTTGCATTGCCAGGATAAAGGATGTTTTGAGAGTTTTCTTGGTCTTCCAGGTCTTATCTTCACTTCTACTGACATATTTCACTCAGTGGCAGTTTTTTGTCTAAGCATTTTGTTTCTAACCTTCTTTTGCTTTGTAGACATAAATTTGATTCCTTTTCAGATCAACAGTTAGCCGATTAAAGGAAAAAAAATTTGAATTTTTGAAAACAAAAATTGAGTTTGCTCTAGAATTGTCATCAGCTGACAATTCTTGACTTGAGTAAGAGTCCTCATAATCTATTTAAGGCCTAGCAAAAATAATTACCAATTAAAAGGGTGTCCAAAATGTTACACATGCCATAATTCCTATTTTTCTTTTTTCAAATGAATCAAATATAAAGTGTATATTAACATTTGCCAAAACTTATATTTTGGCAAATGTTAATATACATTTTAAAACAAACAAATATATTTTCATTCCATCCATTATCTATGCCGCTTATACTTTAAGGGTCGTGGGGAAGCTGGAGCCAATCCACCAGTCTATCGCAGGGCTAACACTAAATTAAACAACTATTCAAACTCACATTTACACCTATGGGCAATTTAGTGTAGCCAGTTGAGCTTATCTGGATGTGTTTGGGCTGTTGGAGGAAACCGGAGGAGACCCATGCAGGCGTGGAGAGAATTCCACACAGAAAAACCCCAGTCAGCCCCAGTCAACCCAGAACCTTCTTGCAGTGAGACAACAGTGATATATTTTTTCAACATAATATATGATTTCAAGGGGTGCCCAAACCTTTGCATACAACTATAAGTGGTATTGTTTTATATTTCAGCATACATGTTCCTCTTTACTGTTGATGATCACTAGGTCTCCCCCAAGTTCCTGACAGCTCTTTCTGCTGGAGATCCAGTTCATTTTGTCATTGGGAAAAATGTAGATTCTGTCGTTGAAACACATGTGTTGAGCTCCCGTTTCTGAATAGGGATGTTATGTGTACATAAGAGAAATTAAAATAACATGGTAGCTGTGATGTATATATGTTTATCTTCATACTAGGACTGACCAGAGGTGTAAAGCTCAGGCTTTCACGTCATACGATACGGCTTTAATTCTTAAAGCAACGATTCAATGCTTGACGATACCGTTGAATTTGCTATGATATAACATGAGTCAGATTAGTAGCCTCCAATTTTTTATGATGTGAGCAACTTTGTTCCGATTCTGGGGTAGGCCTACCACTAAAGGTCCACTATGTAGGATTCAACCAACTGAATGCCCCCCCTCACCCCTCCCTTTCGAAGCGTGTATTAGAACGAACGGAAGCTATCAGGTGCCTGTAGTGTACTTCCAAGTACTTACGTTCACACTCCCTTGCTTTTTTCCCTGCTAAATAATAAATATGATCCTTCATTTTTCAAAAATTGGGTTCTCAGACTTGTTAGCCAGTGCCAGCAAACACTGATTCCTTTTCTTTCTTCTAATTTTTCTTCCTTTCTTCGTCTTCATCTTCCTTCTGGTGCTTACTTCCAGATTCATGTTTCGACTTGTAAAAACGCAAAACGTGGAAGGTGCTATCTCGAGTCTCGTCCATTCTGAGCTACTGTAGCGGCGCAACATGACAGGTCCATGGAAGAGGACTCGCCCCCATGTAGATAGAAAGGGCTCATTCTCAGCTTATGAAAACACAATGATTCATAGTTACAGGTAATTATACACTAATGAAAACATACTTATGAATTCCATATATTAAGGACTATATACTCCATTTCTGCTAATAAAAACCCTCAAAATCCTACAAAGTGGATCTTTAACTGGTTGTAAAACTGTGTATGTGACAAAAAATTCTTTAATCCTAATCTATAATAATCAATTTACAATCAATGATAATTTTGATTGTTTTGATTTTTATTTGCCTGATCAATAAACCCACCGGGAGCACTGAAAGTATTCAAAAGTAATAATCATTACAGAGAGGACACACACCTGTTGTCGAGCAGTTCCTGATCTGCTCAGGCAAACTGACTGGAGCCCATTTAAGTCTACAATCTAAAAAAAAGTCAACAATATTAAGATCATCTGAAAAACAAACATAGATTAGAAGTCTGTAAAAGTGTAATTCATTGATATACACTACCAGTCAAAAGTTTGGACACACCTTCTAATTCAATGTTTTTTCTTTATTTTTATTACTTAAAAGACACGT
>JAQQZR010000008.1:4000996-4034819 GCA_030068235.1 Notoglanidium macrostoma
AAAAAAAAAAAAAAAAAAAAAAAAAAAAAAAAAAAAAAAAAAAAAAAAAAAAAGCACCTCACATTTGGACGGGGAGAAAAAACGGCTGGACTGAGTCTCTTCACTGTCAGGGTAAGCGTCGTGAAGGAGCAGCTGCTGTGTCCGAGTGCAGATTCGCACTCGCGTCACAATCCACAATCGCAAATGGTTGTGATCATGGACCATTGGAATAATTAATTACAGTGGCTTCAGGACCAAGTGCTGAGGGAGAAAGAAAAAAAAGAACCGGAGAATTAAAAGGAAATGAGACACGGAGAAAGGAATGAAGAGAAAGAAAAAGAGAACACAGCCTGGCAGCGGTAGTGCAGGTCCGAAAAAAAAAAAAAAAAAAAAGAAGAAAAAAAAAAACCAAGAAAAAGGGGGCGGTGGCTTTTTCTTCCTAAACCTGGAAGTCCCTCCGGAGCATCAGTCAGGTGGTCAGTGCGTGACGACAGTTCTTGGCTTCACTATGACGCAAGGAAGGGCTTTGATGAGGCAAGAGGGTCACTGCAGGACTAAACCGACCTGCGAAAGCAGAAGGAAACATTTAGATCTTAGACTACGGAGAACATGTTTCTTCATCACATGATATGGTGTCACAACAGTGTGTCTGGCTAACTAATGTTATTTAATCTTTAAAATTTCGTCTCTTTTAAATGGAATACAGATTATTGTAATCGTCATTCTATTATCATCGTTACATTTATTAAACCCTGTTATCTGACAAAAGCTGCAGTATTCCAGACCTGCCAGACCCCTAGGAGCAGACAACCACCAGGTGCTTGGAGAAAAAGCTAATCTGTTTTAGTTAATGTTTTGTAGACACTAGAGAGGTTAAAATGCACACTTTCATTCTTCCTATTCTAGGAAAAACATGCTCCGTACAGCAACGAAGAAGAAATTGTGCATGTTGCCTTGTCAATTGTCTGCAGCTTAACTCATCTTCAGATGAGCATCTTAACTAACAGATGAGCAGCAGCTTTCCCCCCTGGTGGTTACAGTAAAGCCCCAGATATATAGGCACTTTTGGCGTATTTTTGAGGGATAAATCCTTGCAGCGTCCTCCAGTGTTAAAATGCCAAGCTCCTACACAAAACGTGTAACTAGTAACTTCATACAGACTAGTAAATAAAGCAGATCTATCACATTAAATACACTTTCGGGTAACATTAACATTATATGCAAAACGTTATTTTTAAGAGAAGGAGCCATACTTTCTCTGCGCCCATGCTGGGGCATTTCCAATTGTACAGATAATACTGTAGATTCCCGTCTCCGATACCAAACTTCAGCTTCTCCAGAAACGTCTTGTTTTCCATCAGGTCCAGTGCATTAAAAACATCAAATCCTTTCTGCAGGAAGAGAGACAGAACGTGAGGCAAAAAGAAACGAACTGGCAGCAACAAAAACCTCATGTGCAGCAACAAGCATACACACACACACACACACACACACACACACACACACACAACATAACATGCAGAGCTGTATATACTGACCGATTTGGCTAAGATGAGTGCGTCTCCCATCAGGTCTATCAGCGGCACGGTGGTGTGCACGTTGTAGAAGGAGTACGCTGCCTTCAAACTGCGATGCACCGGGTGGTTCATGATGGTGGACGGCAAGGTGTAAAAACTCAGGAAGTCGGTCACCTTCCCCTCAGCACTCTGGATCAAACAATGCCAAGTAGTTATCAGTCTGACCAAATGTATTGAATGAACACTGTTCAACACAAAAACTGTTTTGACTCAAGAGAGATCTCGAACTAGTGAATATATAAACATTGTGCATCCCTGCATAAGCCTGACATGAACATTCAGTGGAGAGAAGTAAATAATTAAGTCTGTTTTTCAGTATCTGTACTGGACTTTTTTCTTTTCCCCACCCTAACCGTTTGACATTTACTAGTTCCATTTCAAAGAAAAAATCTCGACCTTCTACTCACGTTTTCAAACCTCATTACATTTCTCCTCCATCGTATCAAACATTCTTATATTTTCAAGTAGCATCAGACAGCTTCAGAATTCTAGCAGCTATCTAAATACGTTGTACTTCTCAAGACATTCAGCTAGTTAGTATCATCATAATAGTTGCGATCATGAGAGCAAACATTTGAAGGATTCAGAAAAAAGCAGTGACTGGTGAGTGTTCAATAAGGCTTTCACACATTCCTTGTTTTACGTGACTATAAGTAACTTGAGTAATGAGTTCGAAGCTGTAGCTTTAACTGCTTTAGCAAAGAAATTTAGATGCGTAATTGCAATTTTGTTTGAGAGAAGAATTCTGGTACTTTTAACTCCTCAATATAAAGGAATGCAGTTGAATTTTTAAATGTAATTTGCAGCGCAATTATATCAACACTAACTATACAAACATAGCTGATTAGAGCAGATATTATTTATTATTATGGTCATATTATTATGACAAATTTCCATGTGTTACCGATTTAAAAAAAAAATCCAGTATGAAGGCCTGAGGTTTTGCTTTTATCGCATTATTTATGTGTATTATAAAATTACATTTATAAACAAGATTGAAGAAAGTCTTCCTCCAACAGCCTGAGTGCTTCTTCAGAGATCTCTTCTCTTTTCAGAGATCTTGGTGGTTAACATGTGGTGAGGGCTGTGGAAGTGGCTTACCTCCACCAGGTAGGTGTCGATGATGTTCTCCTGGGGCAGGAGCCAGTGCTGCACCTCGTCCATGCTCATGACTGGAGCCAGGTTGAACTGACGGAGATAATCCTGCAGCAGACGGTGCACAGCCGGGATATCCTTCACCGTCATTGGCCTCAAGCTGCTGGTCTTCGGCGCCTAGAAATGACAGACAGGGTTTCATCCGAATATTAAATTAAATGTATATGAGAAACGAAACTGCAGACTAGTTTCCTGTATGAAGGAATTATTTGAAAAATACATAACTACTATAACTACAAATACAAACATGTACACTTAACGTGACGCACCACTAACAGCCAGGTAACTAAACCTTCAACTTGAGTATTTACACTAGCTAACATCCATAGAGACAGCAGTGGCGCCTTCTAGCGTGCGACAAATACTGATATTATCGCCCGATCTGAGTTAATTGATGACTGATGAGTTAATTGGCCAATAAATGACAATTAAAAAGAAATGCAGAGATGGAAGATAGATTCTTCAACCATGTTAAGAGTGTTGTTGTTACATAGTTCGCCCACCAGAGGGCACAATGCAACGCCACTGTTGACGACACACGTTTGGAATTCCACAAACTCACAACAATCAGCGGACCCAAGCCGAGTCATGAAGAGTAGCTTTCGACAGGGATAATGTGTCTTCGTAGTAAGTTGATAATTGTCACGTCAAATACATTACTTCAACAATAATCCCCCTTGTGGTGAATATTCAGCCATGCTAAACATAAATAAAAGAGTCATGGTCCATTTGTAAGAAAGACTTAAGATGCACGTGTGCCCTGGCTGACATCAGATCAGCATGTAAAGAAGTAAATGTTGCTTCACAATCATTTTTAAACCTTTTAACGTGTAACAGTACCTCACAAGTTCCCGCCATTTTGTTCAACGTACACAAGAACATATACCAGAATTATTAAATGGATTATTCATCTAATGCAATCTGGCTTAAGCTACAAAATAACTGGTTTTTCTCTATTTACTCTAGATTTGGTTCAACTTGTGAAAGTCTTTCATTCACGAATCAGTTTATTGACAGATTATTAAACTGCATGAATTGTAGTGACTGTGAGATTAGTATTTAGAATTCATCTGATGAAGCCAGAAGTAAAAGACGAGGTTTAATATCCGAGTTAAAAGCAGATGCAGGGTTGGTGTGTACCTCTGGCAGCCGGTAGAGCTTCATAGTGCGTTGCATAGTCATGTTCCGACTCAAGTGTGAAAACTTCACTTCAATCAGCTTCCGTGGGTTCAGAGATCGGTGCCAGTATCTACACGAACACAGATATAGTGGTGTAGTGGATATATGAACGCAGATAGTGGTGTGCAGAGCATACAGCGTTAACTATTAGTATGCAAAATCCAAGCGGCAAAAAAAAAAAAAGGCTTTGCACATTTCCTGCTGACACAAAAGGATATCGTGATCAAATCAACCAATGTGTCCGCACAAAAAACCCCACTAAATACTTAAAAAAGGATCGTTATGAAGCCGAAAGAAAAATAATTAAACCACACATTTTTCTCTTTTTTTATAATTTTATAATGCGAAAAGCAGAAAAGCGAAATTTATGTGAAAGCAGAAAAGCGTCTGACCTTTTATGATGACGTATTTAGAAGTATGTGTGTGTACCTGCAAGTCCCCACAGGTTTGGGCAGCACCACTCCGGCAGTGTAGACAGCCTGGAAGATGCCCTGCAGGTTGACCCGTCTGGTGATCTCTCGGATCAGCACCGGGGCCACGCGTTTGGAGCGCAGCTTTTTGTGCACACACAGGAAATTAATTTCCACCATCTTCTTCTCTCTGGGGATGATAAATGATGCAGAAACCAGGCACAAGAAAACATTCGGTGATTAAGAGGGAAATAGTTGGAGCTTTCAGTGCAATAAAAAACCACATGGCATCTTTTTAAAATGCAAAGCCACTGCTTCAACGGAAATACTGAACTGCAATGTGTTATTTGGATAATAGCAAGTGATATTGATACGATTTCGGTTTCCTGTTATAATTGAAATTAGTAAGACATTTCCTTGTGTGGAAATTAATATACATATTCATAATACATAATACTCGTATATGATGTTCAGCTAATGGAAAAACAAGACTGATGGATGGTGCAGAAATATAAAGAAGTTAAACTAACAAAATTAAAAAGGTTTGTTTTAATGTTAGGAGTTAAAACTTAGGTTTTATGGAAATACAAACAAAATCACTTTCTACTATACAGAGCCAGCCAAAAAAAAATGTATACACACTTATACACATATATAAATATTTTACTACTAAATTTATTCAGGCATCACAAGATTACAAGTGACCTTTGGCCTCTACAATTACAAGACGTGCTCAAAGTGGTGGCCATTATGACATTCCAGACATTTATGTGTAGACGTGTTCCTGAAGCGTGTATACATTTTTTTGACTGACTCTGTATATTTAGTTGTTCAAACGGATATCACATTTTCCCTACATAACATTTACAAGAGATTTAATCTGTGATTTATTAGAGTTTGTGATGTCTTACAAACAGCCGAGCCGTAAGGTAGTCATATATTTGCATACTGGCAGGAAGAGGAACGTATAACAGACATTATGACTGAGCAAGAGAGTGAGTGAGCTTACATGTCGTAGATGCGGATGGTGGCTGGGATGGCACTGATGAAGCCCACGAGTTTATGATTGGAGTTGACCCTCACTCCACAGTGCCACTGTGGCAACCAGCCTGGAGGACGTAGCGCCCTGAGAGAGAGAGAGAAAAACAGAGACACTGGAAAGAAAGCATAGATAGAAAAGACATGCAGTGGCCAGGTCAGTGATTAAGCTTGCCCTAGTAAAGTGTGGAGTGTTCCTAGTACAGGCTCCGGATACACTATGACTCTGACCAGGATCAAGAACTTACTGTAAATGTATGCATAAATATTACAATATTCTTCCATTAAACCAGAGGAAAATGTTCAGTGGTGCTGGAACGGGGTGTACGATGCACATACCACAGCAGGAACTCGGGCGAATAGTCAAAGCGGAACATGTTATCATCATCCTCCACGTAGTTCTCGTTCAGGAGAGTGTACAGCTCCTTTAGCTAAACACAAGAGGAGCAGGAGAGAATAAAGACCAGTTAAACAAGCTTTCGCGACTTTCCATAAATTACTATAAAGGAAAGAAACGCACACTGAAAATAAATCAGCTAGACTCGCTGACTGATATGTCCAGTGCATCTGACCTGTATGATATTAAACAATATTGTCGGCTCGAGTCAGCATCATAACAGACTCATCCTATGTTGTTATCCCTGAAGCTATGCTGCAGCTGATGTGCAAAAAGGACATCCGAATGATCCTGAACCACCCTGCAGTTTGCATGATTAGTGTGTGTAGGTCATTCTAATTATTTCATAGCAGCATGTCTAGGCAAACTGTTTTTAACCTTGAATACGTTTCAACAATCCACCAGGGCACAACCACATCTAAACACACACAGAGGTCTGTGACGCCATCTATCACTTTATTACAAAGCCCTCTTGCGGTGTCACCAACTCACACCTCTGAACCTCTCTCATAACATCACATGATGCTTAAATAGCTGGAAACTCTGCACTATTCAGTTCCCATGCATTAGTGTGTATAAACAAATAATGAAACTTGTCTTCCAAATAAGGATCCCAAATTAGACCGCATTCAATCCAATTGATCCAATTAGACCGGTTTCCTCCCACAGGTCAAAGACGTGCAGATTAGGTCAACTGGCTACTCTAAATTGCCCATAGGTGTGAATGCGAGCGTGTGTGGCTGTTTGTGTGTTGGCGCTGTGGTGGACTGGCGACATGCCCAGGGTGTACCCCACCTCTCACCCGAAGATGATGGGATTGGCTCCAGCTTCCCCGCGACCCAGACGGATAAAGCGATATAGATAATGGATGGATATTAAGTCTGCGTGTGTATGTGTGCCTCACCACAGCGGGGTCGCCGAGGTCCAGTGCATCCCAGGTGAATCCCTGAGGAAGGCTGTACGGCTCCTCTCGGATGTTATCTTTATCAGGCTCAATGCAGCCGTGTGTTGTCACCATCTCTCCTGCACAAGGAAACAATAAGTAAGGAACACAACATGATGCAGAGTGCTTATTACCACTACAAAGTAAGTTCTCCTGTGACGGTATGTCCCGAAGTGTTTTATTCCTCTCAGCAATTTGCCAACTATTCCAATCTTTTATAAATTAAAGAATGGCACTCCATACTCCTTAAACTTGACAGTGTAATAAAAGTGCAGTAACTCATTACAATTTATATGATTTAAAGCTGATCAATCACGGTTTATATTAGTTAGTCTTCTCATACGTTAATTGACACACTGAAGAGCGCGAGTAGGCTACATCATAGGGATTTTATGAACACCAAATTTCTTGTTTAAATGCAAATGTGAAAAATTTACAAATGAAGACGCTTCGATAGCGCTTGAAAGATGATGCTGACTGTTACTTGATTTCTTAGTTTTATTTTGACCAGAATATCATTATGGGATACTATTTGAATCAAAGATGCAGAGCTAATAATCAAAAGTTAATTATGCTCCCCAAAACAATCCTAAAATGCACCTGTATTAGAGCCAATTAAGTGTTCCTTAACTGATATTACCTGGGAACTAACAACTGATACCTTAACTGAGAATTGAAGCACAATTAAACTTCGAAATTGTCTTGGCAGGAAAATTGTGCAAATGTAATCGTTATTCAGAGAGTTTATTAATGAGTGTAGAGGTGCAATAACATGTTAAAGTGGGAATAAATCAGCATGGCGTATACTGGAGTATACCAAGTGTACCTAGTTTAGGGACAGGCTGAGTGTCCCAGAACTGGTAGCTACGACGTGAGGCCTCTTCCATGGTTTTGGCTGGTCCGGGTCCCACTGAGAAGAGCTCGATGGCTTTCTGAATCTCCTGAAGCTTCTCGGCAGGGAGAGAGTTCACCTGGAGAGCAGAGGAGTGAAAAGAAACAGAAAGAGGGCACAGAAAAATGCTTAGTTATACAACAACTGAATGTGCAAAATAAAAACACGCAATAAATCAGGGATATTAACCGAAGAAATTGTTCTCACTTTAGCAAGTGGGTCCTGGGCGGAGTCCTTTCCTCCAGATTTGTCCTTTTTTTTCTTCTGTTTCTTTTTCTTCTTCTTGGCACCTGTGTCCCCCTTTTCTCTGTAAATCATAACAAACCACATACAGGAATAAACACTTAGTCTTCAATGCAGGACCTGGACTTTTTAATGATACAGCAAAAAAAGAAGGATACACACTTAACACACAGCGTTATAATTGCCTGACCATAATTCTTTTTGCCTGCTGATGTTAAGCTTCCTCGGTTGCTACAATTCCTCATATATTTACATCAGAGCAATGAAAATGTAAACTTGGTGCCTCGTCACTTGGAATGAGGCAAAGAAACTACATGGTCACAAAATAAAATTCTGAATGAAACGCATTTAGATTTAGCAGCTGATTTGTTAGGATACTCTCTTAATTTTGAAAACACAGTGTTCCACCTGAATCCATCCACTCATGGATTTCAGTGTACCAAACAGCCCACATGTGTAGAATGCACTTTTCTTAACATATCATATGCGCAGCCGGGTCAGGGATACTCTCAAGGAATACTCTTAAATCAGTAGGTTACTAATCCCAGGATTAAGCTGATTGAGAAGATCAAAATCAATGCATTTAATGTTTGGTCCATTTGGTGAGAATGCCACAGCTACCGGTGGCCGAAAGTTCAAGAGAGCAAAACTGGCCGTGCCATCAAGTAGAGACGGGGTAGCATAATCTCTAATATCTCAAATCACCATGTGTATCTGCGAGCTCATGTGAAAGTGGGCGGATAGCGCTTTCCTCAGGAGTGTGTTACACCGCCCCCACCCTCTGATGTTGCAAGTGCAGCAATGTGAACCAAAACAACCTTTCCAATGGTACCTGTGTGAGTGACTCACTTCACTTCAGACATCTCAGCCCGAGTCAAAGTGAACTCCATCACATATATCACAATTACAATTCAAATGTCATACACATGAAAGCTGCTAAACTGAGCCAAAGCACAGAATTGTAGCATTGCAGAAACGCCATGCGCTCCGGATATTTAAACTGTGGATAAAAAGAGGTAAAATGCTGGATGCAAAACACAAATCAGTTTAAACTACTTAATAGTAAATGTTTTTAGCTCTGTGTTCCACATGCAGTTTGCAATAGTTTCCTTTTTCCTTTACTGCACTTCTGACAAAATAATGAAGAGTTTATAGAGCACATTTTAGTCTGGTTCATTTAATTACGTGCAACTAGGCAAAAGTAAACCAAACCAAATAGCGAAACAACCCAAATGATCAATTTCACTCAAATTTAGATTAGCCCTCAGACTGCTCCAAGAGATTCTTACTCTTACAGAGACAAGACAGAGCAGGACAGCATGTGGAGTCCGATTCAATAAATTATATACTGCCCAAAAAATTTAAGGGAACACTTAATCGTTACAGTATATGAGAGTCAATTAAACTTCTGAGAGATCAATCTGTCCAGTTAGGAAGTGTAAGTGACTGTGAATCAATTTCACCTGCTTTGGTGCAAATGAACGCAATAGGTGGACAGGAGGGGCAACAAGACGACAACCACCAAAAAGGAAATGGTTTTGCATGTGGTGACCACAGACCATTTCTAGCTCCTTATACTTCCTGACTGATTTTTCTCTAGTTTTGGATTTTGCTAGTGTTCTTGTCACTACTGGTAGCATGAGGTGGTACCTGCAGTCCATTCAGGCTGCACAGGTAGTCCAGATATTCCAGGATGGCACATCCATATGTACCATCTCAAGAAGGCTTGCCATGTCTCCCAGCACAGTCTCAAGAGCATGGAGGAGATGCCAGGAAACGACTTTACACAAGGAGAGCTGGACAGAGCCATAGAAGGGCAACAACCCAGCAGTAGGGCCAGTATCAGCTTCTTTGCGTGAGGAGGAACAAGAGGAGCACTGCCAGAGCTCTACAAAATGATCTCCACCTGACCAGTCGTATGCATCTTTCTGAGCAAACTGTCAGAAACAGCCCCCATGAAGGGGGCACAACAGCCCGGCATCCTCTAGTGGGACCTGTGCTCAAAGTACAGCACTGTGCAACTTGGTAGGCATTCGGCAGACAACACCAGAATTGGCAGGCTTGCCATTGGCACCCCGTTTTCTTCACAAATAAGTGCATATTCCCACTGAGCACAAACAACAGAAATGAAAGAGTCTGAAGACGCCATGGCGAACGTTATGCAGTCTGCATATCATCCAGCATGATCGGTTTAGCAGTGGGACAATGACATTCTCGGAAGGCATATCCTTGGAAGGCCACACAGTCCTCCAAGTGCTAGTAACAGTACTCTGACTGCTGTTAGGTACCAGGATGAAATCCTCAGACCCATTGTTAGATCTTATTCTGGTCTACTGGGCCCTGGGTTCCTACTGGTGCAGGACAATGCCTGGCCTCATGTGGACTGACTCATGTGTGTAGGCTGTTCCTGGATGACGAAGGCATTGATGCCAGTGACCGGCCCCCATGTTCCCCAGACCTGAATCCAATCGAGAACCTTTGGGACATTATGTATTGGTGCATCCAACACTGACAAGTAGCTCCATAGACTGTCCAGGCGCTCACCGAAGCCCTGATTAACGTCTGGGAGGAGATCCCCCTGGACACCATCATCTCAGCAGGAGCATGCCTAGACATTATCTTGAGTGCATACGGGCACATGGGGGCCATACACACTACTGAGCCACAATACGAGTTGTCGTGATGAAATTCAAGTAAGTTGGATCAGTCTTTGATTTCAGGTTTTTACTGTGATTTTTGGTGTGATTTTGAATCCAGCCCTCAGTGGGTTAATGATTTCGGTTTCCACTGACCATTCTTTCGTCATTTCGTTCTCAATGAATTACACAATGTACATCAATAACATTTCGTTCATCAAGATCTGATGTGCAATTTAAATGTGCCCTTAGTTTTCTCAGCTCAACTGTGCTATATCTTAGCGCACCATTTAACATGCATTCTGGACTTTTCCTTGCAGTGTTTTTGTTACAGGACAATGGATTCAGCTTTAATTAAGCATTAGGGAGAAGGCGGAAACGAAAGACATTTGCAATGTTCTAATGAAAGAGTGAAGCAGGAAGAAAAAGAATAGTCCAGTATAGCGAGTGTCGCACAAAAAAAGCAAAAAGTAGCTAGAACATCTACTTGTATAGAGAGAATGGATTGTTGGGAAAACTAAAGGGAAAAACATTTTTATGTTTTCTTTTTTTCTATTAAGCATACACAATTTACTTTATGAATGATATTAGCTTCAATAATTTCAGGCTAGAATGTGATCTCTGTACAAGCATCAGTGTGTAGTTTATATTTCCAAAATCTAACTTGATCATGTTTTAACAGCAACACTTAAATGTGAATATGAACAATTTTATGATGTCGCACATTCTTCCTCAAAGTCCAGCAGGGCCACAGTATTAATGCTCCTAAAGAAAAACAGCCAGTTTAATGAATTACTCCAGGAATGGTGAAGCAGAGTTACTGTTACCAGCCTGAGGTTGATTATTTTCCAATACCAGCACATCCTAAAGTGCTTTAGTCCTCTTTTACCATATTTACCAATTTGCCAATGATTATAATATATTTTTAAATTAAAGAACATGTCAAACTTTTTCTGTAACCTTTTGTAGATACATTTATAACACTGTGGAACGTCCGCTAAACAAGTTAGTTCCTGTTATGACAATTATAACAGCTATGAAGGAGAGGATTACTACAAAATATGACATGACTGCCAGAGCTGTGGTTATATAACTCTAACCAGCACCTTCTGACCAATCAGATTTGAGAATTCAACAGAGCTGGTGTATAACTGAGTGTTGTTTTTTTTTTTTGTTTGTTTTTTTACCTATCATAAAGTTTTCATTTTCGTAATCTTTTCATTAGAGTCAACAGATTTTCTAAATACGGGAAAGCATTACAATTATTATCCATACTAACAGATTGAAGCCATGACCGTGACGCTTCTATGGGTCACGTTTAAACCTCGCCAAATAAAAAGGAGCAAGAACAAGTTAAACTACCTGTGGGTTCTGGGTTAACGTCAGCACGCAGTGGTCACTCTGTACTTACTAAAGAGCGGCAGTTAATCTTGTTACACTCCAGAGTAAGGGATCAAGGTGAGGGCACAGAATGCGGTGTGTTAATATGGGAGAGGACAGATGACATGTCTCATTAGCCACAGGCTGAAAAGCATGCGCTCGTGATGGGACGACAGACACACACAGTGCACTGTGACCCCGTGACCCTGAACAAAGCCAGCACAAGAAAGAACATGCACTCCGTGTTCGACATGATTCTAGGCCTATGCGCCGCTGAAGAGAAAACCAAACACAACCCCCGCCTTTACAGGCTGAATGAACACTACTGTACTGCAAACATTAGTCGTGACAGCATGAGTGTGGGGGGCTTTGTTCAGGCAGCATGTGGCTGAATCCCAAATGGCTTTCTTCTCGTTAGATAAGTGTATGTAGGACATGAATAGTGGATTCTAGCAAATCTAGTCAACAGTGTTATTTGGTAGAGCATGCATGTTAGTGACTAGAAAAATACATGATAAAGAACACAAGGCTTGTTATGGTGTCACTGCTAGTCACAGTGTGATGCGTACAAAAATACAGATAAAAATGCATTTCTGTCAACTACTTGCTCTTTTTTTTTTCTTCCAAGTAGTACCTTACTCAAGTGGGTCTCATCCCTTTTATATCCAGCTGTGACTCCGAAAAACATTCATAATCCCCCTCTTTCTGGACCTCTAAATCATCCCTCAGCACTTTTGTTTCTCTGTGCAGACAGACAGCACAAAAAACCCTTTGGCTGTATAATCAGCAACTGTTGTAAACCTGTTGTTACCCGAGTCTATGCAAACGCACAGAAAAACATGGCGATGCTGATGAAGACTAAACAAAACCACTCTCTATTTTTGGATATGTGGTGGCGTCTTTCCTCTCTTCAGCTTATAACAAAAAGGTAATAAATACTCACGTAAGACATACACCATACGGCCAAAAGGTTGTGGACCTGAACATCACACCTATATGTGCTTTTTGAACATCTCATTCCAATTTTAACCCCCCTTCGCTGTTATAAAAAGCTCGACTCATCTGGGAAGACCTTATGCTAGATCTGGGAGCGTGGCTGACGGGATTTGTGTTCATTCAGCCACGGGGCTTTAGTGAGGTCAGGTACGGGTGTCAGGTG
The DNA here is from genome assembly GCA_030068235.1 of Notoglanidium macrostoma. Taxonomy (NCBI): domain Eukaryota; kingdom Metazoa; phylum Chordata; class Actinopteri; order Siluriformes; family Auchenoglanididae; genus Notoglanidium; species Notoglanidium macrostoma. The sequence goes on from JAQQZR010000008.1 coordinate 4,013,985, forward strand.
AGGAGGTCTGGGGTGCAGTCAGAGTTCCAGTTCATCCTAAAGACGTTCAGTGGGGGCGAGGTCAGGGCTCTGTGCAGGACACTCGAGTTCTTCCACACCAACCTTGGCAAACTGTCAAGCTCATACAGCTCGCTTTGTGTACCTCTTGCTGGAACAGGTCTAGGCCTCATGGTTCCAGTGAAGGGAAATTGTAATACCACAACACACAAAGACATCCTATACAATTATCCGCTTCCAGTTTTGTGGCAACAGTTTGAAGAAGAACTGCATATGGGTTTGAAGATCAGGTTTCTACAAACCTTTGGCCATAGTGTGTAATGGAAATGTCATTCTAAGAAAGATCAAGTAGGTTATGTCATCTTTTTGCTTCCTGTTGGTATTTGTTATATATACACACATATTCAAGGATTTTGTCGTTTTTACCACAGATGTGTGTGTAACACCATGAAACTGTGAAGTGTTTCGACAAGGTCATCATACCCAAACCCGACACATCTGTATTTCTTTTGCATAAACAGTAACATCTTACATTTCCTTAAGGAAACACGGCAGAACACGTTAACCAGAAAACTCGTAAAATTATACTGCAATTACACCGATTGTGAATTAAATCCTATGCGAGTGCACATGTTTCAAGTCCTGCCCGATAAATAGCTAGCTGAACAAAGATTCAAATACCTCTCAGACTGTCAGGCGTCTGTAATCTTATCATGATAAAAGATATTAAAAGTTAAAGTGCGAAGAAGCCTGATGCTACATTTATTAGCGGTTTAGAAAGATTAGCTGCATGCATCCTTGTTAATCTGACTGCTTGAACAACGGATTGCTCACTAATAAAACAAAACGAACAATTTATTAATATGCATAAAACGCAACCCCAATGCAATATTATATGTTACTATAACGGAGAGATGTGGTGATGTACACAGCAGCTAGCTTTAACCACTCCTTTTAAACTAGCCATAGCATGTCATCTCCAAAAAGCTTTAGCTACCTAGCATGCAGATTAGCGACCTAAACAGCTTTCAAGTTTAAATTTTTTTTTTTTTTTTTTTTTTTACAAGCTAAGTATTTTAGTTATGTTTATAGTGCATTTTCAACATAAAGGTATTTTGGGCATTTGGTAATCTAGACACAATTGCTATAATAGCTATGACAGTGAAGTGAAAGGAAACTCGGCCGCGTCTCAAATACCACTCTACTTCTCCAAGTCTGCACTGTAGAGACGTCATTAGAGTGCGAACCTATAAGTGAGCCTTCAAGTCATCGAGGGAGCATGGGTTTAAAAACCGAGCATTTGGGACACGGCCTTATAGTCAGTCCGATCCATGTTAAAGTAACGCTAAGAAGTAGTTCTTCTTGCTAGCCAACATTCTGAGATTTATAAGATATTACAGATAGTAATCAAAAGATTAACTCCGCGTGCAGGAATGTGTATCACTGGTTACAGCAGTAGCATAAGTTACTGCAAAAAACGCCAGTTTTGTTTCCGTGACAGTAAACCACGTTAGCCTGAGTAGCACCTAGCTGAATCAATGCGCTAAGCCCCGCCCTCCTCATTAGAATAAATCCCAGATATCCAATAACCGCTCAAAAACGGCTGTCAGTAACAGAAACGGACCAATGAGTTGCAACTAGTGGGCGAATTCCTATAATTCTCGGCTCCTTTGACCTAGCCATGCAAGGGCCCTAGACTTTAAGGGTGCGGATCATGCGTGTTTTTACATTTCTAACCAACCCACAGACAAGTTTGTATCCTCACCCATCATCGAAATGATGCTCTTCATTTTCGCAGTCGCTGCAATGTCCATGGTCCTCCTCTAGCTCCACTTCTTTCTCCTGCTTCGGTGCTGTCTCATTCTCATCCGCCATGATTAACGAGGAAGTGAAGAACTGGCCTTTGAAAACTCCAACCCTTTCCGATTCCTATTGGTGGAAACGTCGCAAGGCATTGTGGGAGATGTAGTTGAGAGAATATATCTAACTACTTTAGGCCAGTTTAAACGTTTTAGTTCACAAAAGCAGATGACTGCGTTTACGTTTGAAGTTTCCTCCTACTTTACTTTCTGCAGCAACTACCTGCTAATCATTTAGCTTTAACTGCTAGCTACTTCCACCTTCCCTACTGTGCTACCTGTCGTTACCATGGTTACGTGATATGGTTTTCATATAGAGTTTTCTTACTGTTAAAAAACAGTGTAATTTAGAAATGAGAAATGATGAACAGTGTAATGTAGAAATGAGTACTTCATAGATATTACATATAGATTCTATTTAAAATTGCTTGATTTTTCTAAACAGGTAGGTTTAGACTTGGGGAAAAAACAAGTTGTTGCTTTACTGGCCACACGGTGGCGCCAAAGTTGTATAAAGTCAGCTGATACACTTTATTGACTGGGAATTCTTGTTAGTGAGTCAGAGTCAATAAAGGCTCGGCTCCCCATGAAGAGCCGACTTTTTCGGTTCCTGGGCGTTTTTCCACTCCAAAGCTGCCAAGAGATGTCGGTTCGAGCCCATATAAACACAAATATGCAGAAACCAACATTTCTGGCCAGATTTAAGAAGAGAAAAAGCTTTCAGGAGCTCAGACAGTTAGCTCTTTTAGTGAGTTAAATCGGTCCGGTTCGCCAATTAGAGAGCAATCTTTTGACTCCTTGACGTGTTTCCTAAACGTTTTTGGACTTTGCCTATCAATCACTTAAATTATTTAATCCAATCTTACATTTCCTGTTGATGAACAAAATAGTATTATACCTGGCATTGCTTTTGTTGTAACAAAAAAACCCGTTTAAATAAATATAAAATCAATTTGCTTTATATTTGGATTGACAAAACTGCAAGCAGTTCCTTCATCAGTAATACTGTCTGCAGTGTTTTCACATGACTTTCATTTAAGTGGAATGAAACAAGATTTATGTCCATTTATCCAGATAAACGTCCGCCGTACCACCATAACATGACAAAAAAAGATGTCACTTTTAAACAAAGGGGTGAAAGCATCTCTTATGGCACTAAAATGTCTGAGCGGAGTCAACGCATTCATGAATGACACATTCCTAATCATCTTTCACCTTCTTTCAGATTTCTGAAAGATCTGACACACGAACAAAATCTCAGAGACACAAACATTAGGTAATAAAATGTGAGTTTATAAAATGTAAACATGCTTCTTTGACTACAATTATTTCAAAATATTACAAATCTGAAAGCATTTGCTTACAAGTACAGAAAATCTTACACTGACCAGCATGTGATTAGCACATGAGAAATTTAAAATCCCCAAACTGTGACCTGGTACTTGTAGAATTTCCAGATTAATAAAGGCCTAAAGGCCATTTAAAAACTGTTATTTTTAAAAAGTCAATGTCAAGCATCTAGGTACATAAATATACTGTATTTCTATTATTCACTATAAACATAAAACAGGTTTTATTAAACATCTGTTACGCAACAGTCGATGAAAGGTGAAATGAAATAGTGAGTATTGTGTTTTAGTACATGTAATTACATTTAGTAACTGCAGTAGTCCATATTTAACTGATTTGTTCTGTTAAGTTACAGTTCTCTGCTTGCCCAATGTACAGTTACGTAATCCTACAGCGGTCATACCTGCACTATAACTTAATTTCAATTTTGCATTATGTTCAGAGGTGCCAAGATTTTAGTTTACAATGACGCCGGATCAGTCAACAAGTAAATACCACATATGTGCTTGTAAAAGTAAATAAAAAATAAAGTAAAATTTAGCCTTCAATTAAAATGTATGACTTTATATTCTTCTTTCAGCCATCTGTATCTGCTTCTGCTCATCTAGATCACCTGACATTGCGACCTTGTTTGATGGGAGAATTTTACTTTGCATATAAAATGACTAGTATAAAGTATTAAAGGTGAAATGTCAGTATCATAATTAACAAAGTTAACGTACAATCACTTAAATGTTTTAAATATAACTAAGATAAACGTGTGACTTGCAATCTGGCCCTGAATGTCTGGCTAGTTTCCTCACATATCAGCCATCAATTTCCATTTTTCCAGACCAGAAACGAGCTCAGCTTTGCCTTTAAGGGCAACCCACGGTACATATGTTATAGGGCAGGACTGATCTGATTAGTTTACACATTATTAGACGGATTTAAAAATTCAACAGCATAATCTACATTTCGAGATAGTGGCATAAGCGGCAACTCTGTGGTGCTAAGACATTGAGACATGAAGTTTTAATCCTCAGTAAGGTTAAACAGAGACGACTGGATTGTTACATTCTCAAATTCATTGAGCATTTTATTCATAAATATATTGAATGCTGTTGTGTGTTATAAAGTGCTGAATTGCAGATTGTTTCTACTTCATACCTTGTGTGGAAATTTTGTTCATTTCTAACCTTCATTGTGTCATTTCCTGGCTAACTGCCTTTCAATACATTCCCAGAACCTTTTTTTTTCCCGTGCTAGCTCAGTCTTTAGCCTGACGGCATTTGGCTCAGGAATCTTTAAATACACTACAAAATGTGGCAAGTACAGTAACACTAATAAGCATCCCTTAAACAGTACGTTATCAGGCACTTAATGACCATTTGAATGTAAATAAAATTAGACGTTAAATTACAAGAAATACTTAATTTTTTTTTTTTTTTTTTTTTTTTTAATTGTGTAAAATGTCAGACTGTAAAAAAATCTCAGTGTGGCAATGTCTGTGTCTATCTTTAGCGAAATTTAAAAACATCCTTGACCACATAAATTTAGGGAAATGGGAAACAGGAATAGTAATAGATGTCAATCACAGCCAGGTTTAGTCTAAAGCCCATCTGGAAGCCCTGGCTTGGTAGATGCTACGTCTGCACTGAGCAACATGCTCAAAAAGCACAGATTCTGGGATCTTGTGTCTGGATGGAACTTGGCTCATGTGTGCCACGAGTGTGGTTCTTTGGGAGGGAGTTGGGGAGCCGGGCTGCTCCTGCTCCTCTCAATCCACCTGGGCAGGACGTCTTCAGGATCCAGGATCGCTACGGAGCAGGGTCTGGAGGGTTTCAGACTTTACCCATGCGCTCTGACACTGTTTTGATAGGGATTCCTCGGCGTGTAACCTTCACATGGATGAAAAGTGTAGCTGGAGAGAGGCTCGAGCCGTCTGCTTTTAACAAGTGAATGTGACGGTAACCTGGTGAAGAAAGACACAAAAACACAACATATCATGTGTTATTTATAGTATTTCGGAGCAATGGCTTTTTATGAAATTCTTCACGCAATATGTTCTGTTTAGTTACATTTAACATTGTGGAATGTCTGAGAAGTTAGTCCCTGTTATCACTTATGGTGTAGCAGCTATAAATTATCATTCCCTCATCTGAAGACTTTCTTGTGGCAGAAAACCTAAAATTATAGGTATATTATATTATATCTCTCACTGTTGCAAAGCACTGACACTGGAGACTCCTTTCAAAAATGCTGCATAAACATGTCCTTAAAGAAAACCTCACTATGTGACATGCCTTGCAGCTAGTACTACTGTTTCTGTAGAGTTGCTGTTAAAGAATATTAATCAATGCCTTCTGACCAATTAGAATAGAAAATTCAACAGTGCTTTGGTATAAGTTGTATCAATCCAATTTGTTATGTCAAGTCCAATTTCAGATGACTTGAGCATCTGGTAATCAAATCCAGAATTATGCTTACTATGGAAATGTTAGGAACCCCCCCCCCCCCCCCCAGCACACACCAATGCGTAGACTGTTGAAGGGTAAAGTGAACTGGCCAACAAAGTCGTTCTTGCTCGTGTGGTCATGATCCTCCACCACGAAGCGTATCAGCGCTAGCTCGGGTACCTGCAGCTGGAAGCTCAGAGTGCAATCCCAGCGTGGATTAAAACCTGCAGTGACAGAATACACATTGTGTAGTGTGTTAATCCTCAGGGTCATTAAGGGACATCGAGATAATCTGTTAGTAGGAGGAACCAGTGCTTACTCAATAAATTCACCATTAAGGGTTGATGGACATTCATAGGTTGTGGAGCAGATGTCTGGAATACGATACTAAAGGCCTGAGATTTGGTGTCACTGCTACATTACTGATGAACAGTCATCAAGACAGGACCACCAAGTGACAGAGGCATAGTCATGCACAAGTTAATATGTTAATAACTATAAATCATAATCAATATATTAGATAATGGTGGTTTGTGATTTCCGCCACTGTAACTATAAAATAAGAAGAACTAGAAGTGTACCCAGAAAGAGCAGACCTCGGACAAAGACAATAGTCAACTCTTCTATGATACGCAAATCTGCAACCACAATGGAGTCATCATATTTCTACATTGGCTATGTTTTGTCACTACTGAATTTTACTGCCATCTACTGGATTTTATGTTGTATTGCAATGTTGGACACAGACTTCCGCGCAGACCAAATGCCGTATCTTGCAATGTTAGCAAAAGGAAACTAAATTCGTGGATCTGTCCCGTGACACGGATCCGCTCCAAAATGTATCAAGTTCTTCCTTGGCTCAAGTAGACATTCTCCTTGTCCTCACTGGCTGGACTTTGGTGGTTCACATTATTTTTTCCCTCCCACTTTAGTGGGAAGAAATGGGTGCCCCCCCCAGACATTTTTCCTCTGAGAAGATATTTGACTGAAGCTGGGGAAGAAAGTACAACTACAGTACACTGTATTACAGTGTCCTGCCCTACAAAAAGACAGAGATTTAAAAAACAAAACAAACGTTAACTCAGCCTAGAGACCATTTGGCGACAAGGAGGGCCGTACCATTGTTGTTGATGCGGTGAGTTTTGGAACGGGCCTTGTCAATCGACACTCCATGGATCTCCACCCAAACTTGTGGGTCCACGATGGAGTTGGGCTTGTCTGTGTTAATCTTGGGTAACTGCTGGGCAGAAATCACCTGCAAACACACAACCACACACCATGATTACGCATTTTAGTGAAAAAGAAGGACTTAAAAAAGAATAAAAGCAGTAAATATAGAAACTATGACAGGTATAGTGAGTAATATGACATTATATTATCATTACAGAAATGAATTGCATTATGATTACAAAACTACATTGTCAGATCCTATTGTAAGCACTGAAATTAATAACTGTACGTCTGTGTATTTTTCAGCTTGTTCACAAACCTCAGTATTAATAGCACGGTTCATACTGTATAAATGTTGCTGACCCGTATGGTAAGTTGAGTCGGTATGTGTCCAGGGCCTCCTCCGGTGTTCTCAGGGTTGAAGTTGGAATTTGGCTGACACAGGAAGTCTGGTTTCAGCGCGTATCCACATCGCCCGTTAGGTAGGAACCGACCCCGGTTCAAATCCATCTGCTCTCCTGGAGTCTGGAAGTTCAGAGCCACTGAAAAGGAGTGAGAAAGGATCATCATGCAAATTATCCTACTGTTCCTTTATTCTGCTTGAGCTCCAGCAAATGGAATAGATAATGCTTTCAGGTAGGCGGAGTGAGTCTTACTCTTACCCATGTGACATCCTCCATTCCACATGTCCTGTGGGTCATAGTTAGAAGACTGCAGCCTCTGGCCTGATGGGTAAATCCGGCTCAACTGTCTACTGTTGTGCCTCACAAAAAGCTTTCCTGTAGACGGTACACATACACAAACACACAAACACATTCTATAAATGCACTTTCCCAACAGACATTCCTGACATATTATCCTATCGTTTTATACGCTATAAAATAATTTTGGCATTATAAATAAATATCCCATTACACAACATAAACCGTGTTTGCGTGTTTAAAAATAGGGACCCGAAGGCAGTTTTTTGATCCACACGTCTCACCTGAGTCTTTGATATGCTTGAGTGCTTCATTCTCAGAGAAAGATGACATCTCACTCGGGGGCTTCTGACTGGCTGCTTCGAATCCAGAAAACGGCACGCTGCAGCAATACACTACCAGCTCAGACAGCTCAGGACTTATCTTAGAAGAGCTCACTGGCTAAAAAGTGAAGCAGAAAAACCCACGTACACACATACACCATACATTTATTTATCTCTTTCTTCACTGAGAAATTGGGTGGATGTAGGAGCAAATTCCAGACCCGGCATGCACTATGCCTGGGCTTGAGCAAATTAATTAAATAGGCCATACACAGACATATATGTAATTTTATTCTAGGGATGCTTCAACATTGATACTGGTATCGAGCCAATACCACGCTTATTTACACGTACTTGTTAAAAATGCTCTGTGCTGCAAGTCCACATCACCATGATAATGAACAGATGATATGAATTGACAACACAAAACCATTTGAGAAGTAACTTCTGAAATCTAATTTCTAACCACCAGGCTGTAGTGTTGTATCAGTTAGCACATTAATCCGTTTTGTTAAAAGCTTACATGCATCAACCAGGCAATTTTAAAACCTGAAAAATATATATTTTTATAAAAAACAGCAATTAAAAAATGAAAACTAACAAAAAACAGAAACATTTTTACATAGTGGGGATGCGACACATATAGTTCTTCCACTAATGCCTGAAAATGATTTACCTTCCACACTTGCATTACAAATTACCTTAGAAAGATATACTTTATGTTAATGTTCAAGCTAAAAAAAACAAAAAAAACAAAAAAAAAAACAGATACAGTGTCTGGGTTGACAGTTAAAAAGTAAGCCATCCTAAACTTATGTAACCTCAGTGCAAAAAATTATATAGCAAATGAAGCAATCTTGAATATAGGCATATTTACCTAAAATTTCAAAATATTTTATTATTGTGCTTAAAAATATTCAAGCTTGAAATCGGTAAAAAATGGCTAAACATAGATTTTACTATCGTATATTTGTTGTATTGCAATTATATATGAAATACTAGATAGATTTGACTATATCTAAGATATTTCCACTTGCTGCAATTTCATATTTTACAGTGCAGCTACATACAGATATGTAGGCTCGTCCTTACATACGAATATCCATTAACTACTGAGCTATCAGACCAAAGTGTCTTTGGACTACTGTTATGCTAACCGTGCACTAGAAGACACTGAAAAGTATTTTAAAAGCCTAAAGTCTGATACCCTCTCACATCTTAAGACAATGTGTCATTAGTCACAGAATCTTTAGTCACAGTATGATTTCGCAAAGACTTGGGATCTTACAGTCACTACTTGCAAGACTGAAACTAGATTCCTAGATTGCTGCTTCCTGTTTGGTGCTGGAGACTCATCTATTGGTTGAAGACTCATCTATTGGTTGCTGATAATGTTAACCTCACTATTTGATGGGCCAAGATTAAAAATGTTCGATAACATTAAATGTAGTTGATTTTATTGGAACATCAAGACAAGAAAAACTGACTTAAGACAGCCATCCTGACCACTTTACATTAACTGATCGAGATTACAGGAGCGCACTAGTAAAACTCTGATGATTTTATACCTATATTGGAAGTTTGTCTGAAGCAGTGAAATTACTTCACTGAAAAACACGTTGTTTGATGTAAAGCCGGCATAAAACCGGAACAGGACTCACCTTCCCAGACTCCTTCTTGCTGAGGCTCTTGTTGTTGCCTATGATCTCGTCATCTGAGCTGGATGAGAAACTGGCCGAGCTGCCTATGGTTTCCATCTGACCAGTCAGCTTCTTTGACTTCACCAGGATCCGACCCTTCAGCTCCTGAAAACACAAATGGGAGGTTTGAGGGACAAGAGTGACTGTTATTTCATAATTGACAGACCTTTACCAGATTTTACTCAAATGGTTTAGACCAAGTGTGGAAAAATGATTTTAAACGAGATTCAAGCTTACACTGTCAACAACAACAAATGTCACCTCTTAAAGACTAGTGCTGTTAGGGTTTTAAAAATATGGGCAAAATACTGTATGATGTCAGTTTACAACATCAAGTGCCATAAAAAGAAAGCTACTTAAAGAAAGATTTAAACATTTAGAATCGAGATTGATTGTCTTTAATAGTTGTGATGATCACGTTTATTTATTGTTCTGTCTCTGTCAAATACAAATGTTGTTTTGTATCTGGAGCCATTGTTAAGACTTGTAGCAGAAGTATGTAAAATTCATGCAATTATTTATTGTATACTTTATTATACTTGTATATTTAATAAATAAAAATTGTAATTGATGCCAATTTGACAGGACTAAGAGAAATAAAATGCTCCAGGGTGTGCTCCTATAGGAAAATGATCAACTTTGCTCTTGTAATGTAATTTTGCTTCACATCAGGACACACCACAGCACACCCAGGCGCAATTTATTACTTACATAACATATTTATAGTATATTTATTACTGCTCCAAAATGCATAGCATCTTTTTTGTTTATGAGTTTGTGGGATAGTGTCACCAGACTTAATACAGCTCTTTCACATTGTGTGCGGGGAAAAAAGGACTTAAGTTCAAAGTGTAAACAGATGATAACACACCTTTGTTTTGGGCAAGCTCTGCATAGAACGTTAACTGTCTACTATATTTAAGTATTAACTCTGAGCATTTAGCTCAACACTTAACACAGCTCACTGTGAAGGTACAAGATAAAGCGAGAGAGAGAGAGAGAGAGAGAGAGAGAGAGAGAGAGAGAGAGAGAGAGAGAGAGGGTGTTACCTCTGGTGAGGGCAGCTGATTAAGTGGTTGGTCACTGAGAAGTTTAGTAAGTAGAGCTGAACCAAGGATAGCGCGCAGGTGCTGAGCCATGACAGCCTGCTGCTCCACAGAGCAATGATTCTCCAGAGACAAGATCAGAGGATATGGAGACACCTGGATGGAGAGAGAGAGAGCGAGAGAGAGACATAAGCATGTGTATTGGTTCTGTTTTGACTGCCGCAGGCTTTTGAAACTATGAGTGCTGGTCTCACCTTGAAGGCATACTGAGCAATAGTTTCAATGACCTCCTTAAAGGCTATTTTAGAGGTAAGTGTGTGTCCATGGTAGATCACAGGCTCCCCTTTATCACCGTCCCAGCAGTCCAGTTCGACACAGCGACAGCCCTGATTTAAAGCCCTGAGAGTGCATGCACCCACACACACGAGCACACACACACACACACATACACAGTTTATGTACTGTATATGGGAATATGATAGGCAGGATTGAGAGGCAGGTGTTATGAGTGTGTTTGTGTGTGTGTGGACCTGATGTAAGGCTCTGTGTTGCTCTTTCCAGTTGACTGGTCTTTACTAAGATAGGTGTTTGTGTGTGTGTGTGTGTGCGCATGTTTTTTATGTAAGTTTCCTTGCAGCTTTCTCCAGGCGACTGATCTTTTCTGAGGTAATTGTTTTGTTTATATGTATGTGTGTGTGTGTGTACCTGATGTAAGGCTCGGTGCTGCTCTCCCCAGTCACCTGGTCTTTAGTGAGGTAGGTGTTGTGAGAGGAGGAGACATAGTAGTGAGCCAGCGGCTGGCTCATGTCCTGATACACACGTGTGTGATCAGGGTTGAACACGTCATTTTCATTTGACAGCATGTACATGGTGAAGCCGTTCTGAGTCATGAACAGGTTCTTCTGGGCTGTACAACACATGAGAGAATTCTTAACGACAACATGGCACCCACAGCTCAGAGCTTCACTAGTTTCCTGCACTGTTTCCTAGAAGCCTTCTAACCTCATGACCTCATTTAATGATCTCATGCGGTAATTTCAAACTATGTTGTGAAAAGGTCACAACATAGTTTGTAATTACCGCATGAGATCGTCATGTCACAGAATGACAAGACATGTATTGTGTTTACAGATGTTCCTTCAAAATCACAAGTAACAAAAAGGGCAAGTTGGTTAGTTAATTAGTTTTTATCCATTTAGCCTCATTTAATGCTCCCGTAACAACTTTGTACCTGGTTTTACTCTGCCTCATTTGGTGGTCTCTCTAGGTGACAGGCATTTGCCTTGTGACTAAATATGTACACAAGGGTATTTGTGTGTGTTTAGGTGTGTGTACCCCAGTCATTGAACTCGTAGGTATGGATAAGTTTTTGTGCATGGCCCAGTGTGGCGCCCTCGCCCTGATCACCCAGGAAGTCCCGCAGCTCCAACGTGGAGAGCACGCAGCCGTTACTGGAGTAATGGCGAAACACGGCGTCCAGCTCAGGCCGTCGCATGAGCTCCCGACAAAACTCCTCGATCTCCACAGCGTCCAAGCGGTTATCATGGGAGCGGTCACACTTCTACGCAACACGCAGAGAAAGAAACAGACTAAGCAGGCATGAACACACCACAGTTGTTAGCAGAAATAATACAGTATTAGAATCAGTGCATTAATACCTATAAAATTAATCAACACCTTCGTGACCAATCAGAATCAATTATTCAACGGCACTTTAGTATAGTACATTTGAACACACACATGCACATACAGAATCATGCTGAACACTGTTTCGTAACTGAAGACAGTGCAGCAAACATTGCAGCCAAAAGGTTTTGAAATCAAATACTAGTTTCAATAATAACTGCAGCCATATGGACCAGCTGTATACACACGCAGCCACACCCACACCGCCACACACACAGAGACAAACCCTGAAGAGTGTGCGTGCATATTGCTCATTCAGGTCTATATTGATCATCTTGAGCAGGTGCTGAACTTCATCATAACTCATCTTTCCATCCTGGTTCAGATCTGCTCGTCTCAGATAGCTTCGAATCCAAGTGGAAAAAGTTAAGGATCACACCAGACCAATTATTGCTTACATTTCAGTTCAGTATGCTTTTACAGTACAATGCTTAGGAAATGATCTCCAAACATTTTTCTAAGCGACGTGAGGTTTAACTAAAAGAAATACAGGGCATTGCAGATCTCAAGTAAATAAAGAGGTTAAAATACTTCTCTCTGAGTATCTTAAAGAAGCAGTTTGAGAATTTTCCTTAGTTTACTGTGAGGGGAACTGCAACCACAGGGGAAACATCATTCCCGTCCCGTTTACTGTGAGGGGAACTGCAACCACAGGGGAAACATCATTCCCGTCCCGTTTACTGTGAGGGGAACTGCAACCACAGGGAAAATATCATTCCCGTCCCACCAACCAGACAACTTGGTATGCCGTAAGTATTCCACTTTTAGTGGAAAGGAATGAAGCTAGCAGTTGTTTCTGCTGGACGGAGTATTCATTTCTAGGCCGGAAAAAAATGTAAACACGAACTCATCAAACCATTTTTGTTTAGCAGAATATTGTTTAGTTAAATGTCTAGAAACACGTTTTAAGGGTGCAAGGTAAATGTGTTTATATCATGTTCAAAAATGCATGTGTTTCGATAGCATTAGTTAACTTTAGTTAGCATTTTCAGAACATTTTGCAGGGATGTTAGTTTTGTAACATTACAGCCGAATATTGGTATAAGCTGTCAAACAGGTAACTGAGCACTCTAATAATGGTGGCTGGAAATATCAACTGCATAACCATACTGTAAATCACAGTCAAACAATGCAATTATTCTTACTCTAGAAATAGTGATTATAAAAAACAAAACCGACAAACTGCACCTTTCATCAAATTCGGCAACGCAAGTAGTTTTTTATACCTGGCTTTAAGACAAAGCCCTGTTACACCAGCTGTTACTAAACCACAGCTTCAACAGACTCTAATGCATTTCCCTGCACACGTGGCAAATCCCTGTGTGTTGGACTTTCGCCTTGCTACAGCATTAAAGTCAATTTAACGAAACCAATCTGCCTGAATGCAAGAACACAAGAACAACAGCTAAACCTGCAGGTCAGTGATTCAACACTTCCCACTGGTGTCCGCTGGTACGAGCAGCTATAAACTGAAAGTAAAGCTGAAGGATATTGATCGAGCTTCTCCTTCTGGCTCATGTTGGCAACACGGTCCTTGAGAGTTCGGATGCCCCGGACCCAGCACTGCGCCTCCTCACGCGATGAGCAGCACAGGTCCAGACTTTTCCTCCCTCCACGAAACACCAGCGTGAAGCATTGAGAAGCGGGGACGGAATCGGCGAGCTGACGCAGGCACTCGGACTGGCAGCCCTCCCGCACACACTCCACCTCCGTCACACAGACTGAGAGAGGGAGAGAGAGAGGAGGGGAAAGAAGTGAAGTAAACTGAAAAGTCAAAGTTGATTCATCGGAACATATCAACCTTATTTACTGAAATTGCTCGTTATTTACTATAGTTAACATCAGCACATAGTTATTTACTAGGATAGGTAGGAAGATCACATTTGTCACACTTTCACTACGGGAGTCATGTCTCTGGCATTTATTTAACAGTAGGCAAACCTGTCAGTCATGAGTTGTTCATCATTTTCAATGTTTAATTTTCTCTTTACTAGCAAGCAATAAATTCACTCGCTTAAGTAACGTTATTAGCAAGAAACTTGGTCATATATTTGATTGATCAAAGTAGCCTCCTCTAGCAGTTATAACAGCAGAGCAAAATCGAGGCATTCTTTCGACAGCGGATATTAAACACTGCTCATTCCAACACTCCTGGAGCATTGTGCACAGGTGTGACGCACCAGTCGGAGGCTTCGCCTTGACCTTTCTGTCCAGTTCTTCCCAAACTAGCTGTATCGGGTTCAGGTCAGGTGGCTGTGCTGGCCTGTCACTGAGTTTCAGCTTGTCTTCTTTTTTCTTTCCTTTCTAAATAGTTCGCACACGACCTGGAGGTGTGTTTTGGGTCATTGTTCTGTTGCATACGTCTGAAGTTTACATGGAATGGAAAAGTAGCACAAACCTGTTGTACGTAAAACCTTTCGACTGTGTAAGAGTGTGTCCTCATGGCTCGTAATAGATGCCCCATCTCCCACCAGATCTGTTTAGCAACTGAGTTTCAACTTTCAACTTCATGTGCTGACTGCGCTAAATCTGTTCCGCAATCAGTTCAGACAATCTCGCTGTTCTACATAAATTCAGTTCGTTCTTAATAAAGCTGGTCTCCAGCCTGTACTAGCAACGGCTTTATTTAATTGGTTCAAGCTAAAAAAAGAGATGCCAGTGTTTCTGTAACAATGAAGTCTTTGAACTGTTGAAACTACAGAAAAAGAAAAATCCCATTATGCTCACTCACACACACGCGCACACACACACGCACACATGATTCTCCGCTTTCATGTGCAGGCTTGAAGAACGTCGCGTGTATGAATCCAGAAGCTTTATCCAGACATGCCACCACAGACGCCATCTCCGTGGGTGCTCTGGAGCTTGAGTACACCCAATATTTCAGCATGAAATATCTCATAATTAGGCCAAGTAAAAGAAAATGCCAGCTGGGGTAAAAAGCCAGTAAGAGCTTGGCATTTGAAAGCTAGCATGGCATCTACGGTAACAGGTGATCTATGGCAGTGTACTATTTTGATGTAGCATTTAGTGCACTGGTAAGCAATCTTTAAAACATTACGTGTTTCTTTTTTATTATTTTCGGTTCAGACTTATGAAGCGCCTGCCAATGAACCAGCCAATCAGACTCATCATATTGCTACAAGTGTTACGTGAACAGAATGGCTTTGAAAGTGCTATAAGAATGAATATATATATATATATATAAGGGTAGCCGGATGAATGAGGTGACAAGTAAAATGAAACAAAACTAATTCCTGGCATATGTACAAGTAGTTTTAAACTATGGCAATGCCACAGGAAGTTACTAATACATAAATGAAGTGCTGATGTATGAGAAGCAGAAACCACAAATGTGTCTCCTTTAAAAAAAATCCAAACCACACACACACACACACACACACACACACACACAACTGCAATTCTGCCCTCAGTGTAGTCCTCAGCCCATGTAGCAGAGGAGTCCAGCAGCTGTCACAAATAGCTTTCCTCAAGAGAAACAATGACAGCACTGACCAGGCGTTAATATAATTTCCTCCATAAAGCATGAACATACTACACAAGCGAGCTCAGTGAACACAGCTTGCTGAACTGAACCTGGCATGTCTGTTCTCATTGAATGCGTATTGAGAAACAGCTTAATACGTGCTTTTAGGAATACTCTGGCTGACACATATGCATGCACAATAAACTGATAATGGAGAAACGTTAGCGCTACATGAGTTAGGCAATCATTTCTTTTCTTTTAAATACTACATGTCATTTCTGCTTCTATAGTCAGTTTGCAACAGGCTGTCACTTTGTGGCTAAAGATTTATGCTTATTCTCACATTATTAACATGAAACTGCTTACTTTCTTGAGTTGAAAATTGCACACAAGGATGTCTTTCTTTCAGCTGTCTCCATATATGCTCTCAACAACCTGTGTGTTTTGTAGATTTCTAAAAATATGGTCATGACTACATTTTTATTTATCATAGTATGCTTGAATTGTGTATTGACATTGTACGATATTTCTAGTGTAAGTTAGTGTAAATGAAGGCGCCTTGACCTAAGAATTGTGAACGGAGCTAATCTACATTTGTAACACCTTCCCATAAAGGTGTTAATGACAAACTGGCCTACATTTAATGAGAGGGGAATGAAGTGAGTGTGGCAGCTGCCAGATATATGGCGCGCTGTCACAGCCTGAGGGACAACCATTACAGCTAAACATAGCGCTGCAAAGAAATTCTAGTTTCCTTTCGTTTTAGTGATTATAGCTGCGGGATGTAAGATTCGGGAATTTAGGCAGTCACTCGTAGAGGTAGCTATACATTCATGTGTAATTGTGTACTGATATATTACTGGTAATACGTCGCTTGGGAAGCACCCCGAACAGGACGATACAATTAAATCGGGTGCCATTCTCACGGCATTCTCTCCCAAGCATTCCAGATGTATTCAGAGAAGAAACACTCATTAATGCTTTTGATTTCATTAGCCAAAAAAACTCCTACACATTTAAACGTGACTTCCTTTGGGTGTCTGACTGCACGTTTATGCATTCATGTATTTCCATTCCTATATACACAACCAGTCAAAAGTTTGGACACCTTCTAATTCAATGTTTTTTCTTTATTTTTATGACTTAAAAGACACGTCATGTCTTAAAGTAATGATGGACTGGTGTTTCTCTTTACTTAGTTGAGCGGTTGTTGACATAATATGGATTACTCCAGTTGTTCAATTGAGCTGTTATAAACAATACTGTATTTTTATCGTTTACCATTTACTAGTTACTGTATGTCTCAAACGCATTAAGAAGGCAAGAAATGCCACTAATAAGCTTTTAACGAGGCGCGCCTGTTCACTGAAACGCATTCCAGGTGACTGAAGCTGGGTAAGATAATGCCCACAATATCATCAAGCTAAACGGTGGCGACTTTGAAGAATCTAAAACATGAAACATATTTTGGTTTTTTTTATACTTTTTTGTTTACAACATAATTCAGTATATGTGTTGCTTCATAGTTTGAGGTATTCAGAATTGTTTTACAATGTAGAAAACAACAACAAAAAAAAGAAAAACCTATGAAAGAGACGGTGTGTCCAAACGTTTGATTGGTAGTGTATTTCCATACTGACTCTTTATCAGTAAAACCTGATTCTGAATGAGCTCAGGTCGCGATGTTACAAAAGAGGCTCAACACTTGCAAATCTAAGGTGCATGATATACCAGAGGATTAATAATAATAACCAGCAGGAAACCAGCTGCTGCTGGGTTTTTTTTTTAAATAGAACAAGCACAGGTGGCTGTTATAAAACTATATATCTATATTTGGGCATGTTCTGTTTTATCTGTTTCGACTGTTGCTCAGGCCTCGTGTTAAATTCTCAGTCTCTCCTCATAAGGCAGAATCAGTCTGAAAGAATTAGTAGTGTCTGTCATGTTGCACTATAAAGCAGCTAAACTGCTAACTAGCTAGCTACACTTCACTGAAGACAGGACAAGGAGATGATTTCTTGGACATTGAAAACCAATATTAAATGATGTATTGGTGTACGTGTGATTTATTAATGGTTTATAGTCACATGTTCAGGCCTATTTTGGTTGTGTATATCAGCTGCTTTGCCAGTAATGCAATGTGAGAGAAAGTGAGTCAAACAGTTTGAGCAAATATGGCTGCAAGCGAGGTTGGTCTGTCAGCTCCATGCAGATGACGTGTCATGATCAACCCTTCACATGGTCAGTGCTGCAGAATAGTAGCACTGGCTAATACATTTGAAATGACCGGCTAACCCTTGTCAGACCTGGTTTTCATTATGCTGAATCAACATCACCTGACTGACAAGAAATTAATACTCAACAGCATCTAAACACGACTTTATGACGTGTTATAACCTCATTTAAGCCCTTGTTTCACACAAATCCCCAAAGGGCCACACAAATGCAACGGATTAAAATTAGAACTGGGAAACCATATGGCCCCATCATTCCATCCTGAGTGTGCTACGTGACGCAGATGTGTGTTGGGTTGCTATGAATTGGCAATGGAGGCACATAAAAGTATGAAAAGCATGAGTGGGTGTGTGTGTCAGACAGAGTGTGTATGGGAAAGCTGTTAATATAATGTTACCTCTAACTTGCACATTCATTTTCAAGCATTAAAACTCTGAAATGCTTGAAGATTAACTACAGTAGCAGAAAGGGAATGATTTAATTAGGAAAGACAAGGCTCTGCCGGTTCCTGTGTGTGTGTTCCTGTGTGAGGGCTAGTGTGTCTATGATCTATGGTTTGATTTGCTTCACTTTTATTCCAAACCACATGCCGTTTTCAGAGTTTTGTTTCCACTGTGTACGACACATGTGGGTGAGAAGGCCTAATCTGTGCCATAGCATTCCTGTGCTGAAGTGAGACAGACTTGTAGAAGTTATTCAGGTTTAGATCACATGAATAAACAACCTGACAAAAAGACACAGAGAGCTAACAGTAGTTTACAATAGCTGGGTAGTACAACTAACCTATACTTTTTACAATACATGTCTATATTCCAAAGGCTTAAAGTCTGAGTATAATTAGGGCCAGACTTAATCATTTCAGTATTTTGTGACACACAATACACTTTTTTCCCCTTACAATTTCACCCTGATTTGGACACCCACCAATTCCAATAAGAGCAGTTACAGGAAGGTTGGTACCTCAGTGAGCCACTAGTTAGAAGGTTGTAAGTTCAAATCCTGGCACCCCAAGCTGCCACAATTGTTTCCTTGAGAAAGACCCCTGTCCTCCAACTGCTCAGCTGTATCCTGCCTTGATTGTAAGTTGCTTTGGATATGAGCATCAGGAAATGCGATATAAGAGGGGGAAACTTAGTCTTACAGTAACATGTTTATGTTTTTTATTACTTAAAGATTAATAATGAATTAAAGCAGCATTTCCAGCATAAAACTAATATTCAGTATGTTATGTAGAGAATTAAATGGCACATTCTAAGTCTGATGTCTCTTGCTTTTTATATTGTTCAGTGCTGCTCGTTCTAGCTTTAGTAACTGTATTTAATGCCAATGTTAATCACACTAGCCCTGAAAAAAAAAAAGACTCTTAGAGTTAAAGACATTAGAGTTTTCGCTAATGCAGATATTTCAAGAAATGTGGAAATTACAAAAGGTGAAGGTAAAAGGTGTTGTTTTTCAGTGCTGTGTTTGTAAAAACCAAGAAAGTATGTTAATACCCCTCAGAGATATACAGCTGAACATGTTTAAATACTGTACTTCAGATAAAGTACAATCCAGTGAGTGATTTATGTTCATGATATAATCTTTGCACTCCATATGGTTTGGGTGATGCCCCTAAATTTGGAAACCCACCAATACAAAGCAGATGTAGTCCTTCAAAATTTACTTTCAGCTCCAAGATGCATCATTACTCTACAGATTATTGCATTATTGCTGTAAGTAGATATGCTTACAACAAGTGTATTAAGCGTTCTCTGTTGTTGTTGTTTTTTTATTTCACCCAGACTGTCACTTTAAGATATCCTCAGCTCAGAAAGCACTGAAAGGAATAGGACAAAAAACTAAATAAGACTACAATGAATTGTTTTCGAGCCAAGGCAAGCAGGATGTGGAATAAAAATGAATGAATCGAATAAAAAAATGAGTACATTAATATATTAGTCTCTAAAAGTGTACTGAAGCGAACAACACCATTCTTCCAAAAGATATTCCCAAAGTTGGTTTTGATTGTGGATGAGAAATTCCCCCAGAGTGTTCAGTTGGCTTGAGAAATGAGACTACTCTCATTAGTATAGATTTGTTTCATCATAGGATAAAGCTGGTCAGACAGAAGAACTTTGTATTGATTCACAGTGACACTCCTTTCAAAGAGGACAAGTAGAACCAAACCGTGCCAGCAAAATGCTCCTACCCTGTGTAACTGAGCCACTGTGTTCTGGACTCCAGTTCCTGAGTGTGTTTTTTTCTTTTTCTTTTTTATTTGCTTTTTTCCGGAAAACAGAGAATATGACATGACAAATAATGAACCACAAACACCACACAAAAGGAAAAGCGAATTCTCTGATTAGGACGTGTAAGAACAAGTCACGAGAATAGGCGGTCATGACAAGGAAATCCCTCATGCCAATTTAACACCCTTCTCTGAAAACGTCACTGCAATCTTTACTGACAGCCTGATTTATTACACTTCAGGCAGGAATAGAAGCTTTCATCAGGTTAATTTTCTTAGCACAATGTAGTGATAGTTTTGACTCAGCAAGGCTCAACATCAAGATGGTGTGTCAAAGCACAGCGACACAGCAGACAAAAACAGTAGCCAAAGTAAAAATGAAACTTTCTTTTTCAAACAATCGTCACTTGCAATTTTTCTGTAATGGCAGAAGCTCTTTCCACCAAGGTGAAAAACTATATATATACACTGTATTGGCAAAAGTATTCGCTCACCTGCCTTTACACACATATGAACTTAAGTGGCATCCCATTCTTAATGGCAAGCTCTCCACAAGGTTTAGGAGTGTGTTTATGGGAATTTTTGACCATTCTTCCAGAAGCACATTTGTGAGGTC
>JAQQZR010000008.1:4034919-4045047 GCA_030068235.1 Notoglanidium macrostoma
AACCCTGATTCGTCCATCAGATTGCCAGATGGAGAAGCGTGATTCATCACTCCAGAGAACGCGTCTCCACTGCTCTACAGTCCAGTAGCGGCGTGCTTTACACCACTGCATCCGACGCTTTGCATCGCACTTGGTGATGTATGGCTTGGATGCAGCTGCTCAGCCATGGAAACCCATTCCATGAAGCTCTCTACACACTGTTCTTGAGCTAATCTGAAGGCCACATAAAGTTGAGGTCTGTAGCGACTGACTCTGCAGAAAGTCGGCGACCTCTGCGCACTATGCGCCTCAGCATCCGCTGACCCACGCTCTGTCATTTTACGTGGCCTACCACTTCGTGGCTGAGTTGCTGTCGTTCCCAATCGCTTCCACTTTGCTATAATACCGCTGACAGTTGACTGTGGAATATTTAGTAGCGAGGACATTTCACAACTGGACTTGTTGCACTCCTATCACGGTACCACGCTGGAATTTACTGAGCGACCCATTCTTTCACAAATGTTTGTAGAAGCGGTCTGCATGCCTAGGTGCTTGAAGTTATACACCTGTGGCCATGGAAGTGATTGGAACAATATTATCTAGGAAAATCTAGGAATATTGGACAAAGTTTGGGCATAATATTTAACCTAATATTAGCTAATTTTCAATTGATTTTGGCCACGGATTTACACCGCATATTAGTTAAGCCTAATATTAGCTAGATTTCTGGACACAGGTTTAGCACAATAATTAAGTTAATATTAGCTAGTTTTATAGTGACATTAGCCACAAGTTTAGCATGATAATTAAGCTAATATTAGGATATTTGTTAGTTTCTAAGCGACACTGGCCAAAGATTTAAACAGCAAATTAGTTTGCCTAATATTAGTCAATTTTCTACTGACATTGGCCGTAGGTTTACGAAGTATAAGAGTTATCCTGGTATTAGCTAGTTTTCTATTGACACTGGCTACTGGTTTACCAAGCATAATAATTAATCTAGTGTAAACTACCTTGCTGTCCAACCTAATTTTATTTGACATAATTGTTAGCTATGCTATCTATAACTGTCAAATATGGCTATTGGTTTACACAATATATAATGCTAATGTTTCTTGTTTGCTTTATTTACATGACATAATATTTCTACTGATAAAATAATAGCCTGGCAAATTTGACTGTTTCACAGTACGAAATCATTGTTAAAAGGTACAGCGAGCATCAAAATAGACATTTCTTACTTTACACTTCCATTGGGAGTCACATATTTTGAAGACAAAGCTATGTGAGATGTTTTTAAGAGTTCTAACTATATTTATGGTATAAACAAAGGCATTATAATGTCAAAATATTGCGGGTTTGTTTCCAGGAGGGCTGCTGAAACACTGCCGATAGCGTTTGAGTGTTACAGGATTAGATTAGGAGCACAGGAAGTGGCACTGCTATGTAGTTCAGAAATCACAGTGTGTACATTACATTCTCCAAACACATGACTTCATCTCTCTGGGATTATGCTATCTAAAGTGTGCAAGCACTGCTCTTTAAAGTAAATAAGAAGCACTCCCTCATGTTTACCACTCAAACATAAGCCCTTATTTACTTCATAAAACTCGAACAGGACTCAACATCATCAGAAGACTTCCTATCTGGCTATGGTGAAATGGAGCAAGTCTTCAAGGCAACAGATGGTGAGATGGACACTAAATAATTATCATTATCTGCAGGCGGATTGAGAAATACAATCACATTTTCCATGTTGAAAAACTAGTCAAAACCTTCCCCACAGTGGATGACTGGACGGATATGAAGCAGTACCTCAGTGGTTAACGTTCTGTTCCAGGGCCCAAATGGCCTACCGGAGAGCATCTCTGAGCAAATCCTTTAATCCTCAGAGACTCAGTTATCGTATGTGCCTGCCTTGGATTGTAACGTGTATGTCAATATGGTTTCATGTATACACATTCATAACACTTCGCCAGTGGTTATGAGCAGCTTGGTGTTTGTACTTTCTTGTAATTAATTTTACAGAAATCTTTGGATGAATTTGGCTGTAAATGTTGAGGGCTTTTGAATCCCAGATTGTAATAAATTCCAGTGTTTTATAACAATGCCAAAGTTGATCATTGTAAATAAGACACTTTGGCACATGTTATTACACAAATAGTGTTTTATTCCTCTTATACTACATCAATTTGCCAAAACTGACAAATTTGTATTTATTAAAGAACAACAATCATATTTTCCATCCATTATCTATTCCGCTTTATCCATCTGGGTCGCGGGGAAGCTGGAGCCAATCCCAGCATCTTCAGGCGAGAGGCGGGGTACACCCTCCACCACAGGGCCAACACAGACAAACAGCCACACACGCTCGCATTCACACCTATGGGCAATTTAGAGTAGTCAGTTGACCTAATCAGCATGTCTTTGGACTGTGGGAGGAAACTGGAGCACCCAGAGGAAACCCACGCATGCACAGGGAGTTGAACCCAGGACCTTCTTGCTGTGAGGCGACAGTGCTAACCACCGCACCACCGTGCCACCCCAATCATATTTTTCCCTTTCTCAATAGTTACATATAACATTGTGGAGCAATAAAGCAAGTTAGTTCCTATTAACTTACATTAATAGCAGTTATGGGTCACTCACCAGCCTCTATCCCATGACAGAAACTGCCTGACTTCTGACTGTTACAAAGCACTGACATTAAAGACTCCTTCCAAAAATACTAAATAAATGTCTTCTCACAGATTATTGTTCACGATATCAACAACGACACACTTTTTAAAATCTATTTACATGGAGCATCCTGAGGTGCTGTTATAGAAAATGACACCACGCTTTTGGACCAATCAGAATAAAGAACTCAACAGAACTATGTATGCTATAAACTGTTTTCGGTGTCAATGTACTTGAGATTTCAGATGATGAAAGTTGTCTTGACTCTCCTCTTCCTATAGCATGTAGTACTTTTAGCAGAGCAAATCTGTAAAGCTGATTGCAAACACAAAGTCATGCCTGAATGGTAAATATGTTAAATGTCCCATGTGGCATTTTGTACCCAGTTATTTTACTTCTACTTGAACTCAGAGGAGGTTTAACGTAAGCCCGAAACAATCCCAGTTAAACACACAATATGCATTAAGGTATTAAGGCTGTGCTTGGGAAAGTGAAGTAGTAGTGGCTGTGTTACTGGAGATCATCGCTGCTAGTGAGCAATACCGCTCTGCCTCCTACATCTGATAAGCAAGGAAGTTTTTCAGCTTCCTTACTGCCTGAATGTAAATCCCACCCTACAGAACTGGAATGTTGTTTGTGCTCTCAAACATGACAAGTCATGCTGGCCAAATTTAACAACAGATACTATAAAACTCATCCCGAATGCAGTAAAAACATTTTAGTGGGACACACCAGGATCTACGTATTTTATTTTTATTTCTATAGTGTCAATATCAAAGTGCATTATTGTCTGTATGTTAATAGCACAGACTATCAATTTAGTAGCCTGGACTTATTGTTTGCAAAATCAGGAACATAAAGTGATTTTTATAAAGGTTTGTCCTTCTTTATTCACAACTGAAAAAGTGAAACAATTTCCTTGTGGCTTAAAAATTCTAGGTAGTAACATACACATGAACAATGTTGTATGTATAATCCTATATCTTGAAATGTTTCAAAATGTGTGTGAGTGTGTGAGACCACTCACAGGTCTGGCGTCTCTTGGCTTTGTGGGTGGTCTTGCTGGACTCACACCACACGGTGACACAGTCCTCCAGCAGCCGGAAGCCGCGCTGTTTCTGCCAGCGTGGTGAGCGAACCTTCACCATCCTGGAGCCCTGCAGCATCACACGCACGTCCTCATCGTCCAGCAGGCCTGTGGACAGACCACACGAACACACACGTGCACACACACGTGCAGACACACACACACAATCAAACTCTGGAAAAAAATCGACATCGAAAAAACCTTAAATCTTACAAAAACCTATCAAATAAATCCTAAATCTTAAAAATCTCCTTCACTTCCAACATTTTCCACATTGCCTTTCAGAAAATCCTGTGGTTCATATGAGCTTTATAAGAACAACTGCCAAAGTGCATATAATTTAAAAAACCTGTGTTGAATATTGTCCCAGTTAAAGTTATTCAGGACAAATAAGCAAAACTAGACAATAACGTTAGTATGATATATGAGATATCTTTTTTATAAACTTCATCAATTAATCATTAAAGCATGTAAATGTAAAATCAAGACTATACAGTTGAAGTCATTTTTTATGTTTTTTTTTTTACAATCATTTACATTATTACATATTAATTTTGCCCCAGTAAGAAGAAGAAGAAGAAGGAGAGCAAGAGGAAGAACCAGGTGAATGTCTCATCACTTCTCTCCAATAAACTCTGTCTCTATAAGTTGTTTTTCTTACAGGAGTCATGAAGTCTGTGTCCAGCAAACTTGCTATGTGTAGTAAATCCTATATGAAAATAGTACACACACACACACACACACACTCCTTACGCGCTGTTCCAACGGTGAACTTGCATTTATGTGGTGCTGTGTCAGAAATGAATGCTCTTCCCAGCACTGGCTCACTCACTATTACAACAGTTGGCTTTTGGCATAAGCATTTTTTAAATGTCACACTATTGCAAAAAACAGACACACACAAGGAACATTAGGAGGTCAGTGGTCAGTGTGCGCTGTCATAAGACTGACATGAAGTGTATTCACAAGATTAGGCTGTTGTGTGTTAAATACTATAATGACTGTAGGAGACTAAAAACTGAGAATGATGTAAGAGAATGACTCTGTAGAACAGGATCCTCTGACAAAAGAGTGGGATAAAGGTTTAATGAAGAAGTGAGAGAAAAGAGTATTTTGTCAGTGAGACAGAAAGAGAGAGAGAGCGAGACTATGATTAGATTTGCAGTAGAGTAAAAATAACATTACTATTTGTCAGTGGAGAAGAGGCATTTGGGCATGTGTTTTTGTATTTTGAAAAGCTGTCATTTTAGTGTTTTCGTACTGTGGAAAGAAAAGAAATTGCTATTCAGTAAGGGATGATGAGAAATCAGACTGGCCCTGGCAGGTCAAGTGGAACATCCATTAGTTCTGAAAGGCAGGAAGACTGCGGTGTGATTGATGGGTAGGATACCATGATGCCTTTCACAGAAACGTTCACTCCAAACTGACTGATTCTGTAGGAGCAAAAGAAACTAGACAACGCTGCAACCCTAACACGTACCAACTTCCTAACTCAGTAGACATGTGCTATATCTACAAAGATGTTTCTTCACTCATCTGACAGATTTCGTCAGTTTATCAGGTCATAAACGTGGTGCCCAAACTCATTCCTGATTAATTTACTTGCTGGAAATGGAGCAAGTGCTAGCCGTGTCTCTAACTGTTGTAACATGTCATATCAACAGAGATGTATTTATCGGTTTGGGGTTGAAAAGGCTGGGAACAGTGGAAAAGCAACAGTCAGACAGAGAGTAAGGAAAAACAGCAAAATGTACACTCCTGGTCAAAAAGAAATGAGGCAAACCCAATATTGCAAAACATTAAGCTTTGAATGGTCTCAACAAAAACCACTGGGAAGAAAATGAACAAGAAGTAAAAAACAAAAAAAAGCGCTGCTGAGACCTCGGCCCTTTTTTTTGCGGGTCGATGCTCGTTGCTGAAACTGTCGGGGGGAAAAACTGGAAACAGGGAAGTTCACTTACATAGTCTTCTGGTACGCAAAGGGAAAATCAAGAAAAGACTGAAATGTATAAATGATATAAAATTGAAGCTAACTTGTCTGGGTGTTCAAAATTTTCCAAAATCTCTTCTGTTTGAAGTCTTTAACGTGGAGTGGAACAACACGGACTGTTCTTTCTGTAAAAAGCCGTATGAAGGTTTACCCACAAGACTTCAGCATTTAAAGGAAATCAAGGGAAAAGCTGCACCACACCAATTTACTTTACCCATATGTCTCATTCCTGCTCATTTTCCTGACCAATCATTTGCTGATGAGACCATTAAAAGCTTAATGTTTTGCAATATTGGGTCGTTTTTGCCCAGGAGTGTACAGTGACTGGAAGAAAATATTTCAGACTAGACGAACCCAATTCTACATTCAACTGTATAAGACTACACTGGAACAAGTCCTTTTTTCCCTCTTCGTTTTAATGGACTGTTAAAACATTGCTCATTTTGCATGAAGTTGTTTTTTCCACTCCCAAAGAATTCCTCCTGCCGTTATTTTTGCTGTCCTTTAAAGATGAAAAAAATTGAAATAAAAGTCAAATACCAAGCCATAGGGTGCACATCACTATCCAATCCCACTCGGTTTAGAGTCAGTCCAGCGGCACATGCCAGCTCTGAGGCATTAAAATCCCCCGACACCGCTGTAGACATCGATTCCACCATCCATCCATCTTAAAGCCAAAAGCCGTTTCCGTGCCAATTTCAGCTTCATCGCTTTCAGCTGAGCCGCCAGTTCACCCACATTAACGCAATTTATGAATTTAGACATCCTTAAATAGTGTAGAGTAATATGATACCTTTTTAAAAGATTATCTTTTCTATTATATTTTAACCCTTAGATTTGGTAAGCAACTATGTGAGACTACGTAAGTTAAATGCCGAAACTGTGTCAAACTCTAACGATCCAGAGATGCCTCTTAAATGGTTTAGTTCTCATCATTTCTTGTGCAAGTAGTGTGGAAAACATGGCAAGATGTAGTATGTATTAATACCGAGATGATTGTTTAAACCCGATAAAAAATGAAGTGTGGAAAGCTTGACACTTTTGGTGTATGTTGTGAAAGGGGTGGAATATTCAAATGCAGCCTTGGTTTGAATTTTGACCAAGAAATAAATGGCTGACAAGCAAGAATTTTGCTACACCACGGGCGCAAATTAGGAGAAAAAGGTTTAGATGATGCAACGTTTTCGCTTTGAAAACTGTCAAGTTGAAAACATCATCAAGCGGTAATTTATCATTTAAATTAAAATGTTAGTGATTAAATTAAAGCCTTATCACGCTACAGACTCTAGATTACGTAAATGCATGATTATAGCGTAATAATATAGTGCGCAGTTTAGAGTATACCATTTGACACACATCTCCTGGACTCCTGGACTAAGACACAGAAAATTTCTTGGATGCCTCAAAATGTTCATTGGTGTCTTTTTCCCACTTCATCAGTCTACTAGCCTCTTCTCACTCATCCTTGCTCAGCAGTGCTCTAGGTTTCATTTCACCTTTGGAGGGATTTTTTTAACCAGATTATTTTTTTTAACTGCGTTAAAAATGGCCTGGTAATTTCATATTCAAAAAAGTCGACATTTAACAGAAAACCTTACAATTGAATTGTACCACTACTACTTAGAATTATAATAAGGCGTCGAGGTAGTCATTAAATGTTTGAACTTCAACAACATGAATAAAGATTTGTTACAGCACCAATGCAACAGATTCAACTTAACAAGCCACTGCTCGGCCGAATCACATGGAGGACATTAACACAGATGGTAATCCCGAAGACTGGACTGCAAAAAGGCAGGGATTTCCAACACACTTTAAAACAGAGATTCTTAAACTTTTTGTAATCAGAGACTGTAAAATCAATTCCACTGATGCCCTGAGTATGGATTTCTTTAAGAGCATTATTTAAATCTTTTTAAATAATAGTTTTTGGAACCATACAGCTTGCCATTCTTCAACCAACGGAACACACTGTCCACATTGGCGTTTGTGCTTGGATTCCTACATATAATAACTTTGATAATGGGTTGCTAGCTCTACAACTGTAATAACAGAAAAATTTTGAACCCCTTGGCAATGCGTCCCAGAGCCATGAGAATCTCTGAGAATCAGAGCAGCAGATATTTCACTCCACTAAAGGCCTGAAATTATGCCGTGGTAGAAAGTCTTATGGAGTGATAAGTCCCAATGTGAGATTTTTGGTTCACAAAACCAACAGTATTTTTGGAAAATGAACTGGTAGTAAAGTCTGCTGAAAACTAAAGTATGGTGAAACTTTGTTATGAAGGCTTTCATTCAGTGGTCAATGAAAGAAAGATTTTGATTCATCATGCTGTACCTTTGGCAAAATAACTAGGCACATTTCAGCACATTGTCAGCACAATAATGACCCCAAAAACACACTGCATTCACAATTAAGATCGGGAGTGGAAGTCAGTTTGAAGACTGGACAACTGCAGTCTTAAGTTAGCTACTTCAGTCCACTGACATGGCTTGATGTGATTATTTGTAAAGTAAAAGCAGCCAAAGTCAAATGAACTTCATGACTTTTGTTAATAATTACCATAGCGATGACCTGATTTAATATTAAGAACCATCGTCAGGGCCAATAAAGGTCTGAAAATCTGTATCAGTGTCAGATTGCATTAAATATATTTCCTAATGTCATCCAATGATGATTATATTTCAATTATGCTGACTCAATTATTATGTTGACTGCTTTACAGATCTTGAACTCTAAGAATGGCTAAAAGTACTTGAGTACACAAGAGCTATTATAGCAATCAACACATAATCAAATGAAATACATAATCAAATACATTTTGTATAAACTGAAGCCTTGTATAATTCATCAGAGCATTAATGCGTCCATGTTTTGTATAATGGAAGCCAGGAGAATTCAAGTAACTACTATTTGTGAAATTACGGCTACTTTAAATTCCTTCCTTATTAAGGTCCACGCTCGTATTCCAGAAACGTACTAACATAAGTCTTAAGTTGAGATAAGAACAGTATAAGAAAAGATTATTCTTGATTTGGTATTAGAGAACCAATTCCTTACTTCCAAAAATCTTAAATAAACCCTCCTAACTTTTGGATAACTATTTAAGATCGAATAAAAGCACTGCTTTACAGATTTTACAAAATGCTCCACTCCTTTCCTGTGTTGTTAGCTCAACACATAGTGAAATAGTAAAAGAAATTTGGCTCTTTTCACAGATTCTGCTTTTCTGTCCCTTCTTACTGGACACAGATACAGAGACAGATAAAAAGACAGAGCAGAAATCACCACCATCTGCTTATTTAGTGCAGCTGTAGAAAGCAGCTCCTCAGGCAGTCTGAGCTGAAGGTCAGTGCATATAAACATGTCTCGCCTCTCATGTCCAAAACAAAGCAGCAGGCTTGAGGGAGCGGAGAAAGATCGAGGATTAAGGACGAGAGCACTGTAGGTGAACGAGTATGAAGCTGCATAAGGAAAAGGGAAAGGTGCGGTAAACAAGAAGGGAAAGCCACAGAGAGAGATGTTAAAGGAACATCGCGATGTTTTTCATTTCCAATCCTGATTGTCCTGCATGCATCCTGAGCTTTGAAATTCCACACTGAAATTCGATTAACGGAAAGCTAAAGCCAGTTGTTCGGGACATCGTTAAACATTTATGTAAAATGTGCTTTCATGAATCCTTCAATCAACCGTATTTGTAAATGAAACAGAATTCCACTATAAGTGTTTGACTCATACATTACAGATGCAGCGGACAGAGGGTGAAAAAAAAAAGTGCTGGACTATTTCTGTCAAAAGAGTGCGCGAAATGAAAAAGGACACACACAGAAGGACTTAATCTTTCCCACCACCTTTGAAAAACAGCCCGCAGTGTTTCAGAGAAAGTGGCCCTCGTCACAGCAACCATACAATAGACTCGGACCACTGATAGCGTTTCCCTGATATCTAGGCCACCGCGTGTGTATAAGCTTGTGTGTTTATATAAGCTTGTGTGTTTTGTGCTTGTGGTTAAGAGGTTCTTTCTTCGCATGCTTTGTCTCGGTGTCCCAGTAAGGCACCCTGGCTGACTAATGACAGTGGAAAGACAGAAAGACAGAGAGAGAAAAAGAGAAAGACAGAGAGAGAGAGAGAGTTTGTGCTGTAGCCAGAAGCCTCTCATGGCTTCACCAGAGCAACTGCCATATTCAGTGAAATCACGCAGGCGATACAGTTCCAAGGTCACATCAAGACTCAAGGCAGGATCATCATTCCTTTTTTAGTCCGTGGATGATCTCTCTCTTTCTCTCTCTCTCTCTCTCTATCCCTCACTCACACACACACTGTCTCTCTCTCTCTCTCTCTCTCTCTCTCTCTCACTCACACACACACTGTCTCTCTCTCTCTCTCTCTCTA
>JAQQZR010000008.1:4057979-4075886 GCA_030068235.1 Notoglanidium macrostoma
GTCTCTTTTAAAGTCATAAAAATAAAGAAATAATTGAATTAGAAGGTGACCCCAAACTTTTGACCGGTAGTGTATATGATGATACATATTTAGATGATAACTATGCTGTGGTTATGAGGGGACCACATCCTTGGAAATTCTTTTACACCAAAAGGGGTCGCTGGGTGCAAAAAGTTTGAGAACGCCCATTGTATTAATGTGTTCTAGTGTAGTCTATTTCTTTTGCTTAAATTTAGAGGCAGGGCAATAAATATAGCGACTGTAATGTTTCAGACTTTGGCATTAACCCAGAAGCTGTCGTAAATCCATCCCTAAAGACTCACGAGAAACGCCCGTCGTCTCTGAGAGTGTGGAGTCCCTCGTCACATGACTTGGAGCGTTCGGTGGTGATGGCCAACAGGTAGGAAGAGCGGCGGCTGGACTTGATGCTGCCTGCTCAGAAAGATGAAAAGAGAACAAGAGCTTATCAGTACTGAGCGAGGAGAAAGGGGACGGCGTGAGACGGAGAGTGTTAAGGGACAGGAAAAGACAGCGAGGAGGAGATGAGAGAATAGCGAGTGGGACGAGCAGGGGATCTGTAGGAGGGATGCAGGACAGATAATGGGATGCTGTTCCAGAGCCCGAGTCTGCTGTAGGTCGTTCGGTCCGGTTGTGGTTCGATCGTGTGCACATGCAGGACGGCATGCAGATGCAGTCTATAATCTCCGTCTCATGTTCTAACACATGCACGAGTTTGGATGCGAATGCAGGAAGCTGCTGTATGCGTCGTGAAAATCTTAAATGTGTGCATTTCAGTGGTGTGCGTCTGAGCATGCATCTCTCTCGCTCTCTCTTTCTCTTATTCTCTGCGAGACTCACTGCAGTCGTGGGAGGAGAGGCGGCTGAGGGGGAAGGTGAAAGTTGGGGAGGCGGGGCTCGTCCCCACAGCGGGGGCGGATTTAAGGCCGCCACTGGACACGACGGACGAGGCGGGGACGTGACACGCCCGCAGATCTGCACTCGGACTGGTTGGTTCATCTGTGGGAGGAGTAAAAGGAAAGAAAAAAGAAGGGGAGACAGAAAGGAAAAGAGGAGGAGGAAAGCAAGGGAAGTTGGAGGATACAGAGGAAAGAGGAGAGGAATAGAAGGAAATCATTAGACAACAGGAAAAAAGCAGGGACGAGCAGAAAGAAATGAGAGGGCAAGGGTTAAAGGAAGAGCAAAAACAGTGTTGCAAGGTTAAACATACAGTACATATTCTTCGCTCAGCTACAGAAACACGGTACGAATGCACACGTCATCGTGCAAAACTGAAACAAGCGCACGGACAAAACAAAGCGCATCCAAGTGAAACAAACGGAGATTGAGAAACCAAAGTTCAAATCTGAAGAGCATATTAAAATCAGAAAACAATGACGAATTCCTGGCACTCATCCGACATTAAGGGAGAAAAAAAGATTAAATAAATCTCCTCTGATCATACCTGAATCTTTGTCCTCCATCAGAAACGTGCTCAATGTGGAAATGAGATGTGTGAGCCGTGCTTGAACTAACTACAAAGTTTCAGTTCTTTTATGAACCTATGAATGTGTGTTTGTGCAGGTTTCTATCCAGTGCTTTACTTTATAGCAGTTTGTCGAGTTATAGATAAAGTTAAGGTGCAAGTCGTGAGCGTGGCATTTTAAATTCACTAGAATAATGTGTGGTGATTGTTTAATGCCTGTAAAACTGCTAAAGTGGCATAGAATGGAAACATCTAAACAGCTTTACCTTCATTAAAAGTCCAAATACTGTACATAAATATGTGTCTTAAAATATCTTTACATTGCATATTACATTATTAATACAACATTAGAAAAGTTTGTATATATTACTGCTAGGAAACTAGCTGGGATTTCCATATCATTGTCAAACTAATAGTGATTTATTGTAGTAGTGTCAAAATATTCAATAAAAGTTATTTAAGAACATCAGCTAAGTCAGCTAGCCAGCATTCACACAAAGGGTCATCGGATAAAGGTTTCCAGTTACCATGTCATCCACTTCAAATATAATTAGTTAAATTTGTCACGGTGATGGAACGTCAGAAAATGACAACCTTTAAGCTATTTTGACAATTTGGATCAACCACCAATACATTTAAAGTTACCTCGTTTAATTCCTGCGCTCAATTATCAGATCACTGCTTCACAGCACTAATTAATGCTATGAAACAAATTCACCAAAAACAACCGAAATGGTTTTTTGTATGAAATGACAATGCCCTCTTACACCCTCACTAAACGCTTCTGCTTTCAGTTCCCCCGTGACCTCTGCAGCAGCAGAAACAAGCTCTCTGTGTTAATTATTTATCTCTCTGTACATATTTCTTCTCAGCACCAGACCTGACCTGACTGTGAAGCTGCCAGTACTGAAAATAAGTCACATCTGAGACACTGCAATACTAATCCAAACCACCAGATGGCAGCACTGCTACTAAAGCCGAGACAGGATGATGTTTTGTCATTGACCACATTTGATCGTTTTTTTTTTTTTTTTTAACATTTTCTCTCTATATATAAATCTACATTCCCTAATCATCCAGTCTTACAACAACCTCGATCATTTACAATCCCTTACACCCACCTTCTTTTGCCCTTGTTCCTTTTTTCAAAATTTCCAACTCTGTCAGCCTTCTGATGCCCCACACGGCCGTTTTCCTCATTTCCTTTCTCGTCATCGTGAGCAGGTGTACGTCACCTCATCTCAACCAGAACTTCATCTCGCTGTACTCTTCGATCCCTAATCGTATCCTTTTTTTATTCTACATGTCTTTTCCCGCTCTTGTACTTCCATGCCAGCCCAGTTAACCGTTCTCTCATACTCAGCTCTGGAGGTGGATGAGAAACCAGAGAAAGAGAGAGAGAGAGTGCAAACATTCCCAATCACTCTCTCTCTCTTACACACACATACACACTTAAAGAAAGAGAGAGAGAGAGAGAGAGAGAGAGCGCAGGGGCGGAAACATTCCCAATCTGGGATGCAAAATCTGGACTGGGCCTGTTTTCCAGCCACTGGCAGAAATAGCTGCACTGTGGGTTTAACAAAGGCGCTTATTACTCTAGGCCGAGCTCACACACGAAAAAGCAGCATGATTAACATACAGAACATGCCCTTTCCATGAACGCCGTGCATTCACAGTATAGACATCACAGACTGGTTAGCCTTCTATTTTTACTGCTGATCAGTAATGCAAAAACACAACCAGAATTAAAAGAAGAACTCCAACATTTCCAACCTGTTTTTCTGTTTACTATGAAGGTAGCACGTGTGCAGTTTCCACGGGCAAGGATTTTAATAAGTTTCCCTGCACTGAGAACAGAACAGAAACCTGTTTACTCAAACCTCACTCATAGTCGTCTAAGGGCAGGTCTCGAAGGAGCCAGTAAATATCTTTACACCCCAGTGCTGTTCAAGTCTCAACTCTGATTGGTCAGTAGGTGCTGCATAATTTCCACAGGTTTATAGTAACGCACTTGTTCTCATATGTTATCATTATGATAGTAATTTGCACTGCAACTCGCGTGGTGAGCTCTCTGAATGAACAAACTTAAAAATGTGCGGAATTCTGTGAGGAGACATTTATTTAGCATTTGTCGAAGGAGTCTCCAGTATCAAAGTTCAGAACAGCCAAGTATAAAGCTGCTCCATTAAGATTTCTGACATAATATCTTCGGGACTGAAGGTGTGTTTTTTGTCTCATTAAATCAAGAGAGAGAGAAAAAGGGAAGCTGGTGAGGGAACGACTGAAACACAAGCGATAGGGGTGTTAACCCCAGGCCCCACAACTAATACATAATTAATGATAATTTATGATAATCCATTTATAATTCTTGACTTGTTGCCTTTGAAATCGATGCATTGATCCAAATTGGCTTGTTATACCACTAGTAAGTGAAAACTTGTTTTAGGGACATTCCACAACATTAAATGTAACTATAATTGTTAGTTTTGGCAAATTTCTGTATTATAAGAGGAATAACACTCTTCAAGACATGATTTAATTGCAAAATAATCAGCTCTGGGGTGTTACCGATAACACTACTTTGTATTGCGCCATATCACACGACAATGAACGACGATGAATTTTCCTATAACAGCACACCCCAAGCGTTTTATTCCTTACTCACAGAAAGCTAAATGGATTAATAAATTAGATTCTATCAACTTTCATTCCAGTAATTTCACCCCTTTTTTGTGATTGTGTGTTACTGATGTAGCAAAAGTAGCTCAAAGTAAACAGTGTCTCAGTTTCTGCCTAAAGCCCCATGAATAACACAAATATAAAAAATTTTTGCTGCAGTGTTTTTTTTTTTTTTTTTTTTTTTTTTTTTTTAAGTGTTACAATTATTGTTATGGTGTAGTGGTTGTAGTGTTTAATTTCCATCATGTATTTACTGCCAGCGTTCAACAACTGTCCTTAAACTTCTATTATACACTATATGGCCAAAAGTTTGCGGAAACCTGAACATCACATTTACATGTGCTTGTTGATCATCCTATTGTAGATGTAGTCCTCCTTTTGCAATTACAGGAACTTCCACTCTTCTGAGAAGGCGTTCCACTACATTTTGGAGCACAACTGTGAAGATTTAAAATTTCAGCACTAAGAACATTAGTGAGGTCAGGTACTGATGTTGGGTGAGGAGATCTGGGATGCAGTTGGTGTTCCAGTTGTTCTTCCACTCCATGGAGTTCCAGATGTTCTTCCACGCCAACCTTGGCAAACCATTTGTACACAGGAGCACTGTTTGAATATGTTTGAACTCGAGCCCTTAGTTCCAGTGAAAGGAAACTAATGCTACAGCATACAAAGGCATCCTGTACAACTGAGTGCTTCCAGAAGCAATTTGGGGAAGACTCACATATGGGTGTGATGATCAGGTGTCCACACACCTTTAGCCTTATAGTGTGAGTGAGTTTCTAGTATGTTTTCCTTTTTCTCTTCTTTCTTATCTGTCTAGTCAAAAGAATGCTTCTGTGTGGTGGACAGAGATTAGGTTGAAAAATGTTGGGAGTACTGCGTTAACGTCTACATGCCTCCTTATGGCCAAATACATGTACACACTTCCTGCATTTCACTGACTGAGCCCATCTAAGTAAGAAGAAACCAAACACTCTCTGGAAGCTGGAATCGGATGAGAAAGAGCAGAGGGGTGATCTCAGAGAGGGTTATGGAGACAGGAAGTACACAAGAACAAGGGGACATCACAAGTTTCTGAGATGTCACATGTTCACAGGTCCTACTGCTGTGTGTGTGTGTGTGTGTGTGTGTGTCATGAAAACCTCCTCTTTGCACACATGACACAATGGTACCATTGAGGGCAGAAAGAGCTGAGTGTGCTGATTGTGTCCGATTAAGAGTGTGTGCGTGTGTGTGTGTGTCTCACCCCCTCACTCCACAACCCCAAAGCTCCCTACTCCTTTTCTCCCTCCTTCTGTATCCCATGCATCTTTGCCACACCACCCCAGCATACCCTGAATGCACCAGATTCAGCAGTACTGTGCGAGTTCCACAATAATCAAGAATAGCGGTATGATTTTGGACCAATTTAGTCAATAAAGTTGCTTCTGTGACTTTAAGTAGTACAACTGAGGTGAAAAAAAAAATACATTGATCACCACATGCAAATGCAGTAAACCCTTCAAATTTGTCTGTTCACCCTGTCAACACCACCAGCAGTATCTGAAAGCTGAGACTTTGTTGTGAATTTATTGTCTTGCTGGATTTGCTTGAACATAAATCAGCTGTATTTTTTTCACAGAGGTCACATTCATAGTTGGCATAATAAATTGGTCAACAGTGATACAGTGCAGTTTTCATTAGAATTGCCAAGGACTGTCTACTTTCACAGGATTGAGGAATCCTGTGTTGTTAATGCCAAAGAAAGTATTGGAAAAATATTGCAGAAGCTAACAGTCCAGTGAGTATCGATGTCTCTGAAATGTTAAAAAAATCTGCCTCGGAGTTCAAATCCTGCTGATGCCACAGCCATCCATGGATGGCAGACAAGAAGGCAAAATTAGCTGGGAGCAATGGCATACTCTCTCTGCCCTGTCAGTCAAAGTGACGATAGTTAATTCTGGGCATTTTTGAGCTCATGTTTGTGGAAGAGGGCTTTCCTCTAAGTGTGTTATGCTGCCTTATGAATGAGGAGCGGTTTTAAAAGATGTCGTCTTGCAAACACGTTAGCCTTCAACTGCCCTGATTTGTAACTGATGTATAATAGGAGAGAGCTGGCTGTTGGGTGGGAATTATCAGGTGACCACATTGGGGAGGAAATGGGGGGAAAAGAGCTGCCTCCTCAGGCTGTATTCAGAATCAGGAAGGCATGAAATCATGTCCAAATCATATTTATTCAGTGAATGCTGTTCAACAAGATCCCTTCAACTGGCTGAATTATTAAAGCAACATAGGCAGATTATCTGTTGTACTACATGTCCCACAATCCTGTGTGTCTGCTCATGTACAGCAACCAAAACACCACACAGAGGGACCAATTTATGGACAAATAAGCTATTTGGAGTTGTTTTGACCTAGTTGGAACAGGATAACTGCTGCAATTTCTATTCTATAGACTTTTGGAGTTAGTGACATTAGTGTATAGTGCATACAGGGATTCTTTTTTCCCTGGGGGTCGTGAGAGTAGCACTATAATAGAGCAACAAAATCATTTATGGGTGTGGGCAAGGTCTGCCTAAATGGCACCTACAGGCCACAGAAGATAGGTTAATGTCCACTAAAAGATGAACATGATAATCTGTTGGAACACAACAAAGTCTGATAGCTGTCCGGGGTAACATACTGAATCAGGGGCCATGACTTATTTTTAACCCCAAAAAGGGGTTGCACTGGGAAATAGGCGAAGAACCCGTGGTGTATATCAATTTCGTGGGAACACTGTGACGCATTGCTGGGTCTGAAGTGTGTCTCATAGTGCGTTTGCTTACAGGTACATTTTTAGCTCTTGAAGTCCTGTCTTCTTAAACACTCAACTATGAGACACCAACATCATTAACCATGAATCATAGCCATTTGAACACAAGGAGTTTTTCAGTGGAAGACATAGTAACTGGACTGAAAAGAATACAAGAGTTTTGTTTGAAACAGTCAAAGTAGGCAGCCATGAATCTCTAGTGAAACGTAGAAGCTTGGTTCACAAGCTTACAGCAGCTGAAACTACCAGTGATAAAATATTAACCAGTACAGTAAACTAGACCTAATGTGGGCTATTTCTAATTCACAAAGTCTAAAGGAAGTGATCATCTTTAAAAGTTGCCTTTGGGTCAGACATTTTAAGCAGACCGAGGACACTGTAACTCCAGAGTCCAGGCCAGAAAGCTCAGAATGATGGCTTGACATCTATTAAACTGGCCTGATGACCCTAATCAGTGCTCAGGGTCAGTACCAGGAACATGGACCTGATCTGTCTGCTAACAAAAATAATCGGACTAAATAAATGTGACTGCTCAGTGCCAGCTGCTAGGGCTGTGCTCCTGTCACTTCCTGCTTTCTGTGAAACGTTTCATTCAAACCCACAGCAAAGTCTCCAACTGAAGGTCGCCGAAGGCATGCACACAAGTTCTGGGTCTGTATTAATGAAATAACATGCCACGCCCAGAGGGAGCAGTTATTTCTATTCACTTGTTTCTATTCTGTTTGCATTTCATAATAAAAAGAAAACCAGAAGACCCAGTATCCTCTCAGTACAGAATAGCCTATCAAGTCAAAATACTATACCAGTCACCAGTGTTGCTGTAGGTCAGAGTTGTAAAAGTACAAATCGTGAAAAACTGAAACATGTTCAACTTGTCATGCGGATTCATGCAAAACAGTGACTCACTCTGACATGAATCCGCATACGCTCCAGTGTTTCTGTCCTTATATTTACCTAAAAAGCCGAGCACTGATTATACAAACATGCTCTCTCTATAGTTGCACTTCCCTCACATACACACGTTTCCTTTTATTCCTTAATTTTAACTGTACATGGCATTTATACAGATGACATGTTTACAAGATAACCAGGCTTTTTAAGACTGAACCAAAATGGCAACAACCATGAAGTTTTGTTTCCATAAATCTGGCATGTTCTAAGCCCATGAAACATTCTGATATCGACTATTAACTATTCCTCAGAACACATCTGACAGAATGCTCAACACGTTTGGAAATGTGCTGCCAAGTCAAATGTCTGTAGACACTAACAAAACAGCTTACGAAGACTGACATCAATCTACATACTCTCGAGTCTGATATTTACATACACAGTCAAACACTGGTTCGCCTTTTTCACTTATTCTCAATGGATAAACTTGACTTTCCGTCCCATCTAGAAAGACTTCCTCTGAGGATTACGCACAACAAAAAACACCATATCTGGATGCCTGCATGCACAACATAGTTTCCCAACTGCGCAGAGACCTGATTAGCTCGTGGGTGTGTATTCTGTCGTTTCGTTTTCGGTGCCCCAGCATGTCCAGGCTTGCGAACATGAAAGCACGTAGATGTTTGTACATTATTTATGTACCTGTCCTTCTAACCTCGGTTACTTGTCCTTTACCTAACATAAACACACACACACAAATTTAAATTCATTTGAAATAAATGAATAAAAAACACAGGTCGTATTCACTGCTCTCTCTAGGTTGTGCAGATGTGTGTTTAGTCATTACCTGCAATGTCACTATTGCTGCTGGGCATTCATACGTATTTGTGTGGAATTGAGGGTGTGTTGTTTTATGTAAAACAGGTTGTACTTCTGTCAGGTTTAAACCGTTCTCTGAATTTTTCTTTCCCAGGTTCGTGCAATTCAGCTGAGCTTTAGCACAAGTTGTATCTATCTGTTTGGATTATGTGCATTCATAACTTTGTGTTCAGAAAAGGAGGAGAAATTTTATTTAAGCTATGAAGGTAGCATGCCCAGTATGTGTGCGCGTGATGGAATGTGTCTATACACTGCTTATATGTCCTTTGCTTGACATGCTTCGCATTTCGTCGGCCATTTTATTTCAAAATCTCCTTTTGCTCTTGCACTCTTCCCTGGTAGCAGACAAGCCGGGACACGATCACTGCAGGCTACAGGATAAAATGCACTCGCATACAGACACACACACATGCGCAAAATTCTGTCCCTCTCTATTTTCACATGCTTGGATTGATCAGCCAAATGAATGTATTATTAGTAACGATCCTGTCTCACAAGTCAGCTCCTGTCTGGTAATACAGAATCAGGAAGTACCAGTCGTCTTTAGTTCCAGGTACTGAAGCATTTCGGCAGAAGTTGGTGTTAATGTTAGATTCAGACACAGATGATTAATATTGTCTACATGATCATGGAAGACCCCCATACTACTTAAGCAAAAGTACACAGACCAGACGGAGGAAATGAACAGCAATGCCAATGGGTTTGCAAAGGCCCAACATTCCCGTCAGTTTTTTAAATGTCTGGCTACTTCATTCTCCTTCTTCCCTAACAACTAGCCTATGTGCCAGAGAAATGTACACCTCTGAGTATATTTGTGCATTTATGAGTGTTCTATTAGACTTATTGCTTAAGTAAGCCCTGACAGAGCCTCACAAGCCAAGACTTTTAGTAAAGAGTCAGATATGACATGTCATTAAATATGGTCAAGTCCCTTCTATTTTCAAACATCTTTTATGCAGATTGTCAAAAAAATAACTTTTTTTTTTAAGATGGGATAGATTGTATTTTTTTTTTTCAGTCCAGTATCTATTACCTTGTTTTGAAAGGTCATTGAGTCATGGTGTTCCAAAGTTTTTCACATATGAATTGTGCATACAGGGAAGTGTGGAAAGCAAATCAGATTGTAATCTTCAATATACTGAAGCTTGTGACTAGTGTAAAAATGATATCAGATGGTACATAGCCCATGGGTGGAGCATTTGAGGTCAAGTCTGACATATCTGACAGGCAACAAAGCACACCATAAGAAACATAAGCTGCTGCCTAGATATGAAAACTTAAACACTGAAATACTGTAAGAAAAACAACAACAAAGTAGTTCACAGTGAACCAGCTTACAATTGTAGAGAAACAGAGATATGGATGGACCGAATACTACATAGCAGGACCTGTATGATGGTCAAGATGGCCAAAACAGAGAAAAAGAGACAGGCAAACAACAAAAATGGAGGATGACTTTAAGCAGAAAGGGAGCACCCAAAGAAGAAGAGAAGCTCACCAATGAAGGGGATAGAAGCCAGCGAGTCATCCTCCACAGAGAGTGGTGCTAGATTACCATTGGCATGCCTTTGGGAGGAAGAACCCTCCGACTTGAGCAGGGCTTCGTCAGCGTCTGATGTGAAAAGTAGAGGGTCACTGCCATCAAGTGCCAGGGGGAGACGGTGAACATGTCCAGCCCTTCGGCCCATGGGTGGCTTTTGCCTTAGTACCACCTCTTGGACCTTCGCTTGGATATCCGGCTCTATCTCCCCGCCCTCTCTTTCATGGTTAGTCAGACGATGAGTTCCATCTTCTCCTTCACCAGACACTGAGCCTGTAGGAGGGGCAGGTGATGAAGTGGGAGCCATGCCCTCTTGAAGACTGGTCCAGCTGAGGCGTGGGCCCGTGTAGGACGGGTCCCGGAATGATTGGGCATGCTGCAGGATTCGTCCACTCTTGCGGTTAAACGAAGGACTGTAGCTGCGGTAGCCAATCTGCTCCTGGTCCACACTCTGGCACGACGTCAAACGGCGGCTCTGTGGTGGATGTTGTGACAAATGGGTTTGATTTTGATGCTTCTGTGGGTGTTTGGGCTGTTGGGGAGGGGCTTGCTGACAATGGTGCTGCTCTGAAGATTGGGATGTGTGTTGG
The DNA here is from genome assembly GCA_030068235.1 of Notoglanidium macrostoma. NCBI lineage: Eukaryota > Metazoa > Chordata > Actinopteri > Siluriformes > Auchenoglanididae > Notoglanidium > Notoglanidium macrostoma. Next base: position 4,068,836 of record JAQQZR010000008.1, read on the forward strand.
CGATGACCTTGCACATGACGGGCACTAGATGACATCTGTGCTTGGCTAAAATGGCTTCCCTGCCTCGGGGGCGGTTGCTGCCAAGCTTGTCTCTCATGGTGTGGAGAGAGCGGGCATAGTACCTGGTCTAGAGCTTCTAATGAGCGACCCGAGTACCCGTAGCGACTGCGGAGAAGGTTCTCGGAGCGAGAAAGGTTCTGACCGGCAGAAGGCAGGACCTGCATCAAATGAGGATGCTGCCCAGCATGCAGCAATGTGTCCTGAGAGGCACTCTGGGGAAAATCAGTCCTATGTGCCCGTCTGCTTCGGCTTAGCTCTCCCAGACGGTCCTGAGAGAAACTGCGCTGTCGATAATGTAGAGAGCGGACAGTTGAGCGTTCCCGTTCCCGCTCCCGTTCTGACACCTGGTTGTAGTACCAGTTAGTGAGAGCTTGTTGGGTGCGTTCACTGCGGCTTGAACTTGCCACTGGTGCAAGTTTTGGCGAGCTGCCCCACGAGTTGTCCTTGCTTTTGTTCCCGTGGTGAGTATGGTGCAGTGGACTTGTGGAAGGTGTGGAAGCAAATGAATGCCCTCTCTCAGTCATACCATACCGGATTTCCTCTGTGCGATGGGCAGGGCTGCTGTGGCTGACACCACCTGCTTCCCGGCTCTCTGATGCCCAGGCCATACTGGTGGTGGTAGGTGCACTTGTCCGGTTGTCAAGTGGTGGGGATGGGCTGGAGGCGGAGCTGGGCCAGCGGCTCCAGTTATCCAGCTGGTTCTGTCCCATAAGGGGGGACCGAGAAGGGGCAGGGCAGGGGGTGTGGCTTGGATGAGGCTGGGAACGTTGTGGGTAGCACAAAGGGGGTGGTGTAGGGAGATTTTCGGCCCCTCCTGTAAATGGCGCGTTCCCTTTCAGGTAGGCATCATGAGAGTACGCCTATGATAGAAAACAAAGAGAGAATAGATCAGGAAATGTGTTGTAAAATAATTAAATTATGGCTTTTAAGTCTAGGGGTTTGGGTGGATTGGTGAGACCCAACAAGTGTGTATTATTGACAACCTGATGTGTATGAACGTGACCGTATAGGGAATGTGTCAATTTAATGAAACTTTATTTGTATAGTGCTTTTAGCTATACATCTCAGCACAAAGAAGCTTCACAGAAAACCAGACAAAACACCTGAGCATCTCACCTCTTCACAGAAAACATTCTAAATGGCTCCACTATACTACAGCAGGAACACATGACACCAGTAGTGTTTTTCATACAAGTCTTAAACAGCAGCACACCTAGCGTCTTATTGGTTAGACAATCCGAAAAATGTTGTTCGTGCTGTTAACACACAATGTCATCAATACAACAAGGCACAACACCACCTCACAAAAAAACAAAGTAAGCCAAATTTCACATTCAAGCTGTACACACAATATTGACTGCCATAGACAACATCCAGATATCCTAAGCAAGAAGCGGTTGGTATTTTCAGTGTGATCAATATGGCAACTTGTCCTATAGCTCAGTATTACTTATTGTCAGTAGAGACAAATGCACAAGAAGCAGAAAAAACTAAATGTTCAAATCCAACGTTCAATGTTCAATCCATGGCTTATGACAACAAATCACATGGAAATATCTCACCCCAGAGCAAAACAATCAACTGAAGGTTATACTGACGTTCCTAGACAACAATATTTTTGATGCATATGGAGGACAGGAAGCTAAGGAAATGCAGCAGCACACTATTTATGCAAAACCACGGAACAGTCCGACTGGCTGCAAGAACAACATCAGCTACTGACTTGCCCACTGGCTGAGCTGATTCACTTCGAACTGGCAAAAAAGCTGAATGATAACTCGTACAATAAACAGGAAGATCAACATACAAACCCAAGTCCATGAATATTTCATGCACGTACATAGCTGAATGTGTGTAAACAGACCAAAACTCACAGAGTGCGAAGAAAAATTCCTAAAGGATTCTTTTTGGGAGCACCTCACTTTCTTTCTCACTCCTTCTGCTGAGCTTGTTCTTCTCTATTTGTCCTTTTCCTGGTCCTTGACTTACTCTTTCTAATCACTGCCCTTTTTTCTTTAGGCTGTTTCTCATTCAGTGTTTCTTCTCTATCTGGTATGGTGTGTTGAGAAGAACCCAACCCAGCACTTCTGAACTCCCTCCCTTCCTAGTCTTGCTCTCTCTCTCTCTCTCTCTCTCTGTCTCACTCCCTCTCCACCCTTTGAGAGTGTGGGAGGGGCCACACCACTGATGATGTCATCTCTGGAATGCAGATGATGCGGGTGTAAGGAGGGGTGTCTGGCGCAGCAAAAGAGAGCAACAGATAGAGAAAGAGTGATATGAATAGAGGAAAAGAGACAGCTGAATGAATTAAGTAGATAAAGTGTCCAGCTAAGGTGTTCTAAATTGAACTAATGTGCGAGTGTGTGAGTGTGTGTGTGGGTGTGTTTTTCAGTCTCTCTGTACTGAGCGCTCTTGCATGTCTCATCGTGTGAGCGACAGGGTAATTAAGGACCGATATGAATATGGGAACTCTGGCAAGTCAGAGTATGTGCTGTTTGAGAGGAATGTGTTTTAGTGTGTGTGAGCATTTATCATGTGACAGTTTTGTAATCACTAAAGAAACGGGCGAATCTCTGTGTAAAGGTTGAAGTAATCTGGAGTAATCCGATGAGTCAACGAAAGACCGTTTATCAGCATCATCCATTCCGAGAGAAGAACTGGGACATTCAACAAGTATCTGCAACTCTAGGAGGCTTTTCTTATTTATTCTACATCAGCGCGTTCTAAAAATACCAGGATGTATTCATGAAACAGCTGCAGCACATGTGAATATGCGCAAAGTTCTTTACATGCGTCTCTGTGTGTGAGGGTGTGAAATTATGTGTGTGTGTTTAGGGTTGTCAAATTGCATTAAAAGTCGCTTTCAAGTTTTACTTACTATTAAGATTTGGAATTCAAGTGCATTTGGATATCAGTGTAGGCAGGTACAGCACAGACATATTTTTATAAACTCCTATTACTTTTATTTTTGATAAAAAATTCTCTTTTGATATACTCTCATTTTTGTTTTCTTTTACACACTAGATGCTTTTTTATGATTTCTTCAGTATTTATTTGTTCTTATTCTTGTTTTCCTCATGTTGATTCTTAATGATTTATATTTTTAAATGATTGCTTCTCATATCATGCTATATTAGTGAGCGCTTATAGTTATTAGCTTTTTTCACTAGTCAATTGAACTGAATGCATTTAATACAAACCTCAGTAACTTAAAAACAAATCTGCTTATCAACGTTAAACTGAATCTAATGACAATTTTAATACAAACGTGTCCCGTGAGTGCAAAGTTCACCTCTTAAATCTATTGAGCCAATACATAGTCAAAATATTATTGTGCGCAATTGGAAGAAATCTTTACTGAGATAGGGTTCATGGATTTTTTTTTCAATGTTAAAGGGCTCCTTTAGGAGTTAAGGACTCCTTTTTGGCTACAAAAAGTGTGAGAGCTCCAGGTATAACCTACAGAAAAAAAGGTGGAAGTTGTCACTTTATTACAGATCCCAAATTTTATCACGTGAACTTTAATGTTTCATATTCTAATTTATTTACTCGCTACAGTAATGTTTTTTGCTGCACATTTTGCATCAATCTATATACTGTATGTGCGTACTACATAATGTATAATAAAAGAGCAAACTGCAGAGAGCGTAATACGTCCAAGACAACTTAATTTGAGATTCGGACACAGAAACACAGGCAATCTAACAGGTTTCGTCTTGTTTTGATAGTTTACATTAGGTGAATGGGGTTCTTCATATTTGAATGTGGATTTTGAAAGTCTTTGAATACATAAATATAATTAAGTAGCATTTCAATATTCAAATGTTCTGAAGTCCCTTGCGTGTGTGTGTTTTGCGGGGGGTGCACGGAACACTTACCAGTTGCAGTACATCCTCATCCTTTGGCATTATGGAGAGCTCCAACACACTCTCACTGCACAAAGAGAAAAAAATATGAAGTCTATAAATAGGAATATGTGGCGTATATGAGAATATGTCATGTCAAGGTTGTGCAACACGTTTACTGTACATGGACCTAGCTACGACAATCATTTTTATATTTCATGCGCACATTGAACAGGATATAGTAGCATCAGTCCTGTTTAACAAATGCTGTGTCTTTAAGTAAAGCCAAGGAAAATCTAATTCATTAGCAATCCTTATAGTAATGACTCACCTGTTCTGAATTAGTGCTATCACCTGGGAGTATGTCTTACCCAACACACTCTCCCCATTCACCTTTACTAATCTGTCACCTACAACACACATACACACACAGAGGCATCAAGAAGAGATAAAAATACAAACAAACCTGGTAGCAATACTGTATGACAAATATGAACAAAGGTACGAATTAAGCATGCCACAAATGGATCCATCTTTGAAGGCATAATGATAGTTATATCCATTTGATATAATGCGCAGTAAAGTAAAATACACTGAATTCAAATATAGCAAACAACCACACTTAAGTACAGCTTAGAACTTTTTCCTTAAAAGATCCTAAAGCCTGGCCATTTTTGGCATTTAAATGCAATGTTCAATGTCAATGAATGTAACATGAAATTACCAAAATATCTACTCAACGAGATGACGTTGATTTATTGGAACAGTGTGTGGAATTTTCGTCTTTTAAATGTATTGTTTTTTATAATTGATATAGTTATTGGAGCGACATGTTGGTGCAGTGGCAATGTCAAAGGTCCCGGGTTCAAACTGTGTGGGTTTCCTCCAGGTGCTCAGGTTTCCTCCTACAACCCAAAGACATGCAGATTAGGTGAACTGGCTAAACTAAATGGCCCATAGTTGTGAATGTGAGTGTGAATGGCTGTGCTAGCAATGTGACAGATTGGCGACCTGCCCAGGGTGTACCCCGCCTCTCACCCAATGTCAGCTAAGACAGGCTCCAGCTCCCCAGGACCTGATGGATAAGCGGTACAGATAATGGATCGATGGATGGATATAGATTTTGATGTGCACATGTTCAACCCTGTCGATGTGTGTAACATCCATACACTCAGCATAGTAATTTACAGGCATTGTAAAAACATCTAATCCTACACCAGGAAGCCAGTGAGATGTCCCTTAATGCAGTGGTCAACTGGACGAAAGTCAACCGCAGGTCAATAAAAAGAGCAAGACAGAATTTCCTGAGTTTGAGGTTTTTGGTAATATCTTTTCCTGTCTTAACAATAAGAGATCTATGCCTGATTTTGACCATTTCTGATATATCAGTTTTACAGTCAGTGAATTTTTTTTCAAAATAGATAGTTCAATGTGAATTGTAGTGTCACACACACACACACACACACACACACACACACACACACACACACACACACATACACTCATCTTGGGCATTTCTGTTTGTGTGCATGTGAAGGTGTACACAATTTCTGTGATGAGTACATCTGTGAACTCAATTGTAAAGTTATTAGTAATTTGTACTCAGTTTGTAAAGTTATCATTTGGCCTACTAAACAGAATGACTCGAAGGAGATAGTGCTAGGATAACGTGTGTGTTTTTGCATGCACACCAACACGTTAGCTCTCTTTATGCTTCCACATGCCTGCATTTGCATGAGTTGTGTCCACCTGTAGGGCAGAGGGACATGTTTGCGTGCACATGTGGGGGTATAAACATTTCAACGTAACCCGAAGCGTCATCGCTGGGTTACCCGGAACTCAGTCTCTCTCTTTTTCATAACATCCGAAAGCCAATAGGCCAATCTTCTTCAAGCATAAGACAAGGTGATTTCCACGGCAACGTACCCAGACTCACACTCCCTACCCAAATACACTGTGTCTTCTGTTTCAATCTCACCTGTGCACAACCCAGCCTGGTGAGCAGGGCCTTTCTCCCTCACATTCTTCACAAATATGGTGTCCATTGGTTCCAGCTGACTTCGCGGTAGACCTAAAGTAGCACACACACAATCATGCAATCACTATAGCGCCAATTAAGGCTAGGGATGCACAAGATACCATATTTCATAGTACATGTTTGTTTTTGGTGATCGCCGATAAGAATAACCTGATTAGTATATTAGCAATGAGCTCTATTACTCTTGGTTGAATTTATTTTTTAGTTTAAATAACGTGGCCTTGGGTGTTAGAAAGGTGCTGTCAAAAATTTGAATAGACAACACAAACAAACAAATTCCTCATGCTGACTTGTATGAACAAAATATCATTATGTTTAACAAGTATATTTAATAGACAGCATGAGGGCGAGAAAATGTAGCATCAGCAAACATGGTAATTAAAAATGAGCATTAAAATTGTAGTGCTCATGTGTGTCACAATGTAATTTCTTGTGCTACATAACTCACTATGTTCATTAGCGCAATAACTAGGTTTACGTCACTTAGTATGTTCTGATTTTGGATGTTGACATCAAAGCATGTTTTTTTAGCAAATGGGAATATGAGTACATTTTCACGGGATCAAACTGACATCCACAGTACTGGTATTCATGCATCCTTGTTAACTCAAGCTACATGTACTCTGTACCTTTTAAAGTATAGAACAAGAACAGGAATGAAAGGCATACAGTTCACATTCCTACTAAAAAAGATACTATTTGAGTAGGTCAAAATTGAGACCTTTTATAACTAATAGACACTTACATGACCTGGCTTAAATGACACTGATTCCTTGTACACACCTCGGTATTGTAAATCAATACGCACTGACTTCGTCTAGATTTATTGCACATGGCAGGTGTGGCTGTGCAGCACATTATAGGTATGTACAGTATATGATACAAATTTCTTAACAAGAACACAATGACACTGGTGCAGTGCAGCACTGATGTGTCTTCACATAGGATGTGTTTTTTATTTAATTTACACACATATTGGTAACATATATATTGACTTGCTAGATCTACACTACCGGTCAAAAGTATGGGGTCACCTTCTAATTCAATTATTTCTTTATTTTTATGACTTTAAAAGAGACTGGATAATGACGGACTGTTGTTTCTCTTT